>JAOPHQ010001155.1:0-20000 GCA_030340625.1 Merluccius polli
CCTTGTGAGATTTCACAAAGCTTTCATTGAATGTGGTTGAAACCCCCACAAAATTGTGGGGGTTACATCATGTATTTCAGTATGAATGTTCACACTTGAAAGGGATGAAATAGGCTTGCTAATACTGCGCTACGCAAGCAAATATTATTTCAGTGTGTCAAAATGGGTGCTGCATATTTGATCTGGTATACCATGAATTTGGCCGTATTTTACTGCTTGGTGACACACTAGATGGCTTTACTGTCAGGTCTCAGCTCATAGTGTGATGTTCGAGCGTGAAATTACTTATAAAATATGAGGATGGAACAGGTGTGTTTTTTAATTGTAATAAAAGGTTTATTTTGGCATGTGCCTGGACAGACAGACCACCTTTTGGTCTGTTGTTGTCATCTATCAGCTTTTATTCTGTCCATTCGCCATCTATCACCTTGTCCAGTCCATTTATTAATATGCATAATTTGGCAGTCAGTAACATTTATCAGAGAAGTAGTTCCCCCAAATAGAGCTTTTTTTATCAACCTTCTTAGCTCCTCCATATATATATATATATATATATATATATATATATATGAATAATTAAATTATTAAATTAAATAATCTACTAACAGTGAAGGATGGCCTGCTCTCGCTTTAGATCCGGTAGCTGCACAAAGCAAAGTTAACTGTTAATAAGTGCATAATAAAGTCTGTATTAATCTTTATAAAGCAAGAAAAAAAGCTTAGTTAAGGTTTAACAATGACATTATCGGTAAGTTAGTTAAACTCACTAAATACACATAATAATGTTAATACGCATATTATGGACTAATTATGGATTAAGGACATATTAGGTTACCTATTTAGTAAGCGTATTATAAGGACTTATAAGGGCCTTATTACCTATTAACTAATGCTTATTAAGGGCCTTATTACCTATTAACTAATGCTTATTTAGGGCCTTATTACCTATTAACTAATGCTTATTTAGGGCCTTATTACCTATTTAATAAGCATATTATCAGGACTTATAAGGCCCTTATTACCTATTAACTAATACTTAAGGGCTTTATAACCCATTAACTAACACTTATTACAAGGACCTTAATATAAAGCGCAATGGAAAGATTATTTCCATTTGAAAAATGTATCACGCCATATTTAACAAAACCGTCTCCTTGGGACATTATTTGTACAAAATCCATAACCTCATTGAACTTGGTCCAGCTCAGTGAGTCTTGTGTGTGTGTGTGTCTGTTGGAGGAGATGCGAGGGTAATGGAAATGTAATTGATGGTATTTGGAATAATCATAAAAGACCCTGCCATTGTGTGTATGTGTATGTGTATGTGTATGTGTGTGTGTGTGTGTGTGTGTGTGTGTGTGTGTGTGTGCGTGCGTGTGTGTATGGGCCCCCTGGTTGTTATTTTGCTGGCAGTTCCATACCACACACATCTTTCTTTTGGCTGTTTTGCGCACATACACACACTTTTAGTATCCAGCCTAATCCACAGTATGTTGTTGCAGGCACTCACACACACACCTTTTAACCAGTCCATGAGGACCGGGACAGTAAGTAATCACCAACACACACTAATACACAAAAACACAAACTCTCACCTGTCACTCATCTTAGCACCACAGTCCCTAGGCTGCTCCTCACACTCAGTGTGTGTGTGTGTGTGTGTGTGTGTGTGTGAGGTATATAAGCTTGTGCTCACTCAAGCTGTTAAGGAGAGGAGATAAAAGATAGAGAGAAGGTGCAACAAAGGGAAGGTTCGCCATGCACCACAGTTAAAAAAGCCTGGTTTGGTCACTACCCAGGATGATGTCATAACCTCAGATGTATAAAAGAAGGATGGACCCACATTAACCACAAAATAAAAAGGATGCACCTCAGTACGATGATATTATATGTTTTAGCGTGTGGATATATGCTTATGCTAGATCTCATTTCATCTCATTCCATTCAATATGAGCTGAAAATGTGATTAGAGGAAATATTTGTATATTACTGTGTAATAGTTGAGTATTTTAGTGGAATAAAAACAGTTGGCAACGCCTCATTAACACACTAAGGTCCAGTGGATCGAAGTGGGAGATCGTTGGAGAACATTGATTTTATTTTTGTGATGAATAAATGAACAAAGGGGGGGGTGGTGGTGATGACAGAGGAGGAGGGGTGAGTAAGGGGGGGGGGGGGGGGGGGGGGCTGAGATGGAAGGATAGATACATAAGGATAGATGCATACGTCGTACATTATGAATGAATACAAAGAGAAATGGTGTGTCACCGTTCATAAGAGAAGCCATTAGTATGCTGATGGTTTCCCTTGAGGTATCAGTAAAGATAGATCAAACACACATGCACGCGCACTTACACACACTTGCACACATACACACACACACACACACACACACACACACACACACACACACACACACACACACACACCCTATAAAATAGATAAAGGACTTAATACTATTTGAACATCCTGTATCAGGGAGGTGATTACCTTAAATGAAGTGATGGACAGGAAGAAAGAGAGAGAGAGACAGACAGACAGACTGATACATAAGCAAATAGAGAGAATGAAAGGGGGTGAGAGTGATGAATCAAGACAAATTAAATTTGGTAATGGGATATTTATAGAGAATTAGTCGACAACAATGTATGTTTTCAAAATTGAGTCGTGTGTGTGTGTGTGTGTGTGTGTGTGACACTGCAGGACAGACTAGCCAGTGGCAGAATGACTTTAATAACCGTGGCAACCAAAGGCAGATGGGCTCATGCTGACAAATTGGACTTGCTAGCCTGCCTCTGTCCTCTGTCTCTCATTCTGTCTCTTAGTCTCTCTCTCTCTCTCTCTCAGTCAAGAAGTGTCATTATTGAGAAAGAGCAGATGCGCTGTTAATATGCAATATGTTGTATGAGAGTTTGTGTGTCTGAGTTTGTGTCTGTGTCTTTTATATTTCATGAAAGGCAGATTGTAGCTCATCAATTAAGCTTTGAGCTGCTACAGAAATGTATAGTTATATGAAAGTAATTCGATCAAAACCTAATGTTTGCCACTAATGACCTTCTAAAACAGAGGCAACAGTGTATATGGGACTAATCTGGTTTCATTCGTGTAAATTCATTCAGTCTCAGACAAACTCACTTGGGAGCCTGCTTGCAATGCCTTTTTTTTGCTTAGCTTTGTGTTTAAGCTGTTTACCATAATACTCTCATAAGATAGGTCACTGAAATATTAGCCTCATATCAAGATTTTTTCTGCATATATTTGATCATGGATAAGAGAGAGAAAAAGGAAAAACCATCCCAAAAATAAGGAGGGAGAGAGCAATAAAAACACATTTTGGTTGCACCTGTCCCCCCCCGCAGTAACCAGGGCAATTAAACGTCAGCTGTGGGACGTCATGTTTAGTACACCTTGTTCTTTGAGTCAGGTCTAGCACAAGCTATCACACACTTGGGTGCACACACGCACGCATGCACACACACACACACACACACACACACACACACACACATACATACATACACGCACCACCACCCTAATAGAGGAAAAGACCTCCAGCTCCACACACCTGCTGGGTGGTGTAGCTCCCCACCCCCAAACCCATTTATACCCCCCCCCGCCTCACATACACACACACACACACACACACACACACACACACACACACACACACACACACACACACACACACACACACACACACACACACACACACACACACACACACACAGGCTTTTCATCTATGCACAGAGCCACACACAGACTAACTCACACACACACACACACACACACATACACACACACACACACTGTCCTTCCCTCATCATCACTATCACACCATCTCAGAGCTGTGCTGCTACTCCTACCTCCCCTCCTCTGATTCTCCTCCACTCCCCCCCCACCTCTTCCACCCCCCGTCCCGCACCTCCATCCCCCTTTTTGCCTCCTCCCCCGTTCCTCCTTGGGAGCCCGTTTCCAAGGAGTCTTAGCGACCGGCCGCTGTTTCCATTGGACGAGGTGAGATGATGGGCGGGGGTGGAGTAGGAGGGGCTGGGGGAGGGGGCAGAGTGTAAACTACAAGCCAGATGTGCTAATGAGGATGGGAGGGGGGGAGGGATTGGCACCATGAGGATAGGGGAGCAAAGGGGAGGGGGGCGGAGAGGGGGAGAGAGGAGAGGATGTCTGTCGGATGAACAGACTTCAACAAAAGACTGAGATGGGTTGGAATGAGAAAGACAAAGTAAAACTATAACAGAAAGTATTATGTTTTAGAGATGATTCAAGGCAAGGTCTAGAGAGGCCAGTGGTGGTGGTGGTGGGGGGGCTCAGTGTACCCTTGCATTAATTTTGCTTCAACCAAAGGACCATTTATTGGGTTTGTGTGTGTGTGTCTGTGTGTGTGTGTGTGCATACATGAGTATGTGAACACTGTCTTGATCCACAGCGATACGTAAATATGTATTCAAACACACACACACACAGGCAGGCAGACGCACACAGAGCGCACACACACACCCATACACACACACACACACACACACACACACACACACACACACACACACATTGTCTGGCTCTGGGAGTCTAGCTGTGACAGAGTGTTCGGTCTTAATAAGCTATTTTGGTGGAGCAGAGACTCCTCAGGGCTAGCTGTTAGCTTTAACCTGTAGATATCCTCTAGACCTCTAGATTATTTAACCTGTAGATATCCTCTAGACCTCTAGATTATTTAACCTGTAGATATCCTCTAGACCTCTAGATTATTTAACCTGTAGATATCCTCTAGACCTCTAGATTATTTAACCTGTAGATAGCCTCTAGACCTCTAGATTATTTAACCTGTAGATAGCCTCTAGACCTCTAGATTATTTAACCTGTAGATATCCTCTAGACCTCTAGATTATTTAACCTGTAGATATCCTCTAGACCTCTAGATTATTTAACCTGTAGATATCCTCTAGACCTCTAGATTATTTAACCTGTAGATAGCCTCTAGACCTCTAGATTATTTAACCTGTAGATAGCCTCTAGACCTCTAGATTATTTAACCTGTAGATAGCCTCTAGACCTCTAGATTATTTAACCTGTAGATAGCCTCTAGACCTCTAGATTATTTAACCTGTAGATATCCTCTAGACCTCTAGATTATTTAACCTGTAGATATCCTCTAGACCTCTAGATTATTTAACCTGTAGATATCCTCTAGACCTCTAGATTATTTAACCTGTAGATAGCCTCTAGACCTCTAGATTATTTAACCTGTAGATAGCCTCTAGACCTCTAGATTATTTAACCTGTAGATAGCCTCTAGACCTCTAGATTATTTAACCTCTATAGCAGTCTTCAGCTGCATAACAGCCATTTCTGACTTGGTTGGCACTGGATATTTCTAATATCTTATTTCATTGTGTTATGTATAGACACTAAATGACCCATTGTTCCTCAAACAATGATCACTCTTCCATTTTCTGATCATTTTACCATTGCCTGCTTTGTTTTGAAAAAAAATCTATAAAATGACTATAAAATGATCTGAATTAGTGTAAGGTTTTCAAGCTCGGTCTCTAGTCCAAACAGGGGAAAAAAGAGTAAGGACATTTGAACACAGTAGCTTTTCAAATTCAAGGGTATCTTTGGGGGGAGGCAATAACTGGCACACTGTCTCTGCCCTGCAGTTCTAATAGAGAATAATTTGATATCACATTTATCTTGAGGCTAGTACTAAGTGGGCGCTTTGTATGTCATAAATATGTGATGGGCCGATGTTGGGGTTAAGGTGAGAAAGGATCTGTCTGATGGAGAAATCAACAGGGGGCGGGTGTCTTAATATTGTAGACTGAAAGCGGCCATGTTTGCTAGCTCATGTAGACGGGAGGAACCCCAAAGCCGGCCCTTTCTATGCGTCCGCTCAGACCCATTCAGGGTTTTAATCCCTTTGGTCAAATGGGATTAGAACTTTTTTTTTAACGCCGTCCTGAATGACGTTTATATCGGAAGATGGAGAAGGTTGAAGTTTCGGTTAATGATGAAGACATGTTGTTTGTTGACTACGTAACATTGTATTGATACATATGTATATATATATATATATATATATATATATATATATATATATATATATATATATATATATATATATATATATGTAACATTGTATTGATAAATATATATAAAAACAATGTTACAAAAACAAAGAGACACCAAATACATACAGAGGCAGTAACTTTCAGCAGTGCTAATGACAATGGTGGCATGAACAGTACAGGCTAGATCTATGGAGCTGAAGCAAAAAGATACAAGGTGAAGGACAAGGGCATGAATTTCACCCATGATCTTACTGGGAGCCATCATATTGATGCATCCATCACATGGATGTATCATGTATTGATCGCAATGTCATCATTAGAAAGTCATCACCAACGTGTGCGTGTGTGTTTGTTCGTGTACTGACTAGCACTGGTCCGTGGTGATGGAAATCCTTGCAGAGCACTAATGCTTGTCTTCCTGTCTGATTCACATACACCTTACTCTGTCTCTCCAAATATGGCACACTATTCTATCCAAAGGTCTTGGCATCTCCCTCTGGTTGTGGTGGGAGTAGCAAAGTGATGGGGGGGTCCTTATGGTGGCATTTAAAGTCTATTGAAGGGAAATTCTAGTTAGATAAAAGTGTGTATGTGGTGGGTATGTGTGTGTGTTTAGGTGAAGAGGGGTTTTGACTATGTATGTGCAAATACATATGTATATATGTGCACGTGTGTGTGTCCCATGGCTGCAGGTGGCAGTCATAATTTATTAAACAGCCTCATAAAACAAGATGGCTCAAGGAACAGGAAGTGCTTTGACTCACATCACTCCAAGAACTGATGGGATTGATTTATCTGGGATTGAGTTGCTCTCTCTCTCTCTCTCCCTCGCTCTCTCTCTCTCCCTCCCCCCTCTAACTCTGACCCTTTTTTAAATGATGAAAGAACATCCTTGCTCTAAATCAGCCCCATGTCTGCGATCTCTCTCTCTCTCTCTCTCTCTCTCTCTCTCTCTCTCTCTCCTTGTGTGTCTCGCCTTCTGTAAACTAGGTCACACTGCAACATCCAGCGTAGCTCCTGCCAGGCATGACATCCCTCACACACACACACACACACACACACACACACACAAACGCACGCGCGCATACGTTGATGGCCTTCGCTCAAAACCTCTCCTTTATCTCTCTCTCTCTCTCTCTCTCTCTCTCTCTCTCTCTCTCTCTCTCTCTCCCTCTCTCTCTCTCTCTCTCTCTCTCTCTCTCTCTCTCTCTCTCTCTCTCTCTCTCTCTCTCTCTCTCTCATGTTTTCTACTTGTGTTCAGGGTGTCCCCGGTGCAGAGGTTGGGAGTTGAAACCTGACACCATTGTGTTTGTCCCCGCTCTCTTCCTCTACTTTCTCTGCTTACCTGTCTCTGCTTGAGTCTTCATGGAGAGGTTCCTATCAGTACCCAACAAGTTTTGCAAGTTTGTTCATGTTTTTTTAATGGAAAACCTACATTAATACATACATACATACATACATACATACATACATACATACACATACACATACACACACAGGAAGTCACAAAATCACAACCACCCCCATCATCCCTGCCTCTCAGCCTATTTAGAATACATTTCACAATTCACAGTTCCTCCACCGGCTCCCAGGAGCCGCTGCTATAGCAACGCCTTTCAATGACCACTCCTAATAACCAATCAAATCATGTCATTGTTATAGACTGTATGACCCCTGTGACCTTTTCAGCATGTGACCCTTGGCCTTCCTGCGTGCATATGGGACCATTATTGTTGTTGAACCGCCCTGTATATATATACATATATGTGTGTGTGTGTGTGTGTGTGTGTGTGTGTGTGTGTGTGTGTGTGTGTGTGTGTGTGTGTAGGGGTTTAGGAGGAGCCTATGTGGATCAGAGTTCAAACTGAAGGGCCAATAAGAGATGAACATTTCGGAAATTGGCTATTTGAGAAAAAAAAGGAGCAAACATACATGTATATATGCACATGCTCACATACTCACATGCACATAGATATGCCCATGGGATGGTCATTAGCTTGCTGTGTGATCAGTGGCGTTTCTACATGTAAAATACAGGTGGGGCTAGGCTAATTTTTTATTTTTTTAAATGACGTACCAGTGTCCGTGACGTCACCCGTTTGTTTTCACAGTCGTGGTGATCTTTGTGGAGGTTGACTCCGCCTGTTCCCGGCTATCCTGCACAACACTAGCCTGGCAAGCCAGACCTACATCAGAAAGATGTAAGGTCTGGCATAGCTCCATTGGCAGTGTGGGCGGGATAAACGGTTGTCTTTCAAGTTCCCTCTGCACGCAATAGGATAGCGCTACAACCAATCAGAGCAACGAAGAAGGTGACGTAGTCAGAGCGACGGCTCTGACTACGTAATTAATCAAAACTCAGAATAAATATTTATTTTCGAGGAAAGACTTCAGTGCCGTTCTTTGTTCTTTTCTCAAATAAAATGTTAACTTAAAGTCTTGAAGAGTCGCGGCCAAAGCCGAGTGGAAAGACAACCGTTCGCAAGCAGCAGCAGCCATTGTTTACCTCTAACACGGAACCGTCGCAACTCTGTCGTCATTAGGTAACCCGGCTTTCGACTCCGCCCCTCACGCTGTGATTGGTCAGACATACAAGACACACTTGGTGTTTCCAGCACCAAAAAGCGGACGGAGCTTTGCTAGACTACACTAGCTGCCAAATAAATTTGCTGCCGCTAGGGGGTGTCTAGAGTTCTAGGCTAGCACAACACAGGACTGTATGTAAAATCTAGTTCAACATCTGACCTGTGGAAGGCAGTAATACGCTAAACGGCTCTAAACCTATCAGTAAACCAAGCTTATGTGGACGGGGTATTAGAATATATTCAAACAAATTACGGGGCATTTTAAATTTGTTTGAAATTCATTTTTGGAAAAAGTTACAGCCCTAAAATATTACAAATAAAATTGGTAATTTTCAAAAAAGCTAAAGTATTTGAAAATAGAGATTGAGCTTTCTTCATTGGTCAAACTTACGTGTCAGTGTCCCACCATGCTGCTTGTAGCCCTGGCTTGGTGTTTCCCATTCTCTATTCAGCCCTCAGCTCCACCACAAGGAACTGTGGAAAGATAACCAGGACAGCAGGCAGGTACTGGGGCTGTCACAACCATTACAAATAAAATATACTTTAACACTATTCAGTATGCTGGGCTTTTGGTTTTTGAACTAAGTGACTGTTATCCATGTATCATATATATGTAATTAATAAAGTACATTAGTGCAGCTTTTAATGTTTTATTGCTGACATCAAAACATTGCAATAATGAAAGTATAGTTTTTAAACTTTAAACTAAGCTTCCGCAAACCTAAAATGACACTAGTGCAAACAGCTGTAAGAGCCTATAAGAACCCAATATCATGTTACCATGGAGACCTCCCATAGGCCTAGGCAGTGTCCTGAGGAGAAACCAAAGATAACAGCTGTGAAAGAAAAGATTCAGAATGGCCTGTCTTGGTTTAAAGCCCACTCACCACGACAAGGTGCAGGCCAGGAGTGGGGACATATAAGACGGGACAAACATAAACAGACACAACATTGACAAGAACAACGCTTAACTGTCACTGTGTTACGGCAGAAGGTATCGCAGCACAACCACCATCTGTGATTTACAGGAGACATCCGTTGTCTCGTCGGCCTGTACAGCAACAAATGATGTCTCGTCCACTTGTTTGGCTGTCTCGTCCCTGTCCACTTCATACATGCAGTCTAATAGTTCGTTCTGTATGGTGATGTCCCTTTGAATACGGGCTGAGCGCCATAGTGCCGCTGAAGCCTAGCATCGCCCTCACACATCGTCTCAAAAATACACCGGAGTATCCCCGGATTCAGACCGCCGACTCGTCGTGACCCCGCAGTGCTGTCTCACATTTCCCACACAGTTTAATACAAGTGATGATCCGACCGAGTACATACCTGTTTTCGTTTGCGTAGCTCCGACATGCTTGTTAGCAACTTCTCAGAAGTTCTCACACGGCGCACACGTGAGGACGAAGTCACTCGAGTCATGACTCATCACGCCGCGCCGCACACTACAGCCAATAGCTGCGAACAATGAAATGACGCTGTAGCGGAACGAACCATATATGTCCATACAGTGCCGGTGGGGATAGCCCTACCATAGGAAAAATATTTTTCTCCGTCCACTTCAACGGAGAACATGCTGAGCATGCGCAGTTCAATTTTTCAAGTCCCAATACACACTACCATTAGACTGGTGGGGCTAGCGCCATTTTTAGCCCCACCTAGCCCCACCAGCCCCCCTCAGGCTGAAGAAGCAAGCTAGGGTCGACTAAAAATGAACTAAAAGCGCCAAACTTATTATTTTACAGTACTTTATGGGGAGATTTTTTTGAAATATATATATTAAAAAAAAATGATATATATATATATATATATATTTTTTTTTTTTTTATTTCTTTTATTTTTATTATTTTTATTTTATTTTTATTTTTTTCTTGTGAGAGTAGGTGGGGCTCTGCCCCACCTGCCCCTAATGACCAGTCGCCACTGTGTGTGATAGCCTTGTTCTGAGTGTGCAGAGACTAGCAATACACTGGACATGACTTGTTCACACATTACATACGAATGCACACACATGCACACACGCACATGCACACTCAATGTATGAATATATGTTACTTGAATGAATGAATGAATGAGTCTATATATTAGGTTAACTTGAGAAACATGTGCACATGTCAGTCAGTGAGGTACATAAACAGAGTGTGTGCACACACTGTGAGGCATTAGTTAAGATACGATTATTTTAAAACATGATTATTTCAAAATGGCTGCTTTTGATAATTCAGTTGTGAACATTCATTTCTTCTCTTTCTTCTTGTTTCTGTGGCAATAGACCCTGCCACACGCCACCTGCGTGGCTTTGCTGGGGTCCTCCGATACACAGAACACTGTTAGATGTCAACCAGTTTATTGGAGAGTTAGCAGAATGGTACAGCCAGAGCAGGTGTTAAATGCTTACATGTCAGAGCTCTCTCCCAAGTGTGTGTGGTGATAGCTGATTTAACCTGCATGCCTCAATTACTCCCATGCACCACAGCCTGACCCAGCCTCAGAGTCTAATCAGTCTGACTCAGGCCAAGTGAGGCTGTAAACCAGCTATCAACCACACACACTGCACTCTTGTATTTCCTAAATTAGGGCGTTATGGAACATTTGAATGTTCTCCATGATTCATAGATATTCTTCCAGTTCAGTGGACATTCAAATGCTCAATTCTTTGCTCTAGTGGTACACACAGGACTGCTCTAGGTTAGTATATACCCTTATAAGTAATGCTATCTTGTCATAGATCAGTAGAATAGGGACATGTAGCATGAGTCTCTGTACATTGGATGTATACCATATGGTGTTAATCATGTTAGCACTGACAATTACAGTCATTTGAAAGCCTGGGATGTAATTTGATGCGCGCGCACACACACACACACACACACACACACACACACACACACACACACACACACATACACACACACACAAGGGGCCATATGGTAATCCTCTTATATGAACTCTTTACCATATCATACACAGGGTTCCCAAGTTGCAAAAACTCATTTCAGGGAGCTTCCGACCGCGCCCCCCCCCCCCCCCCCCCCCCCCCTCCTAGCCAACCCAAACCAACCCAAACCTACTCCCGCCTCGCCCCCCACCACACACACACACACACACACACACACACACACACACACACACACACACACACACACACACACACACACACACACACACACACACACACACACACACACAAGAACTTTAGGGCCCCTGGGCCCAGATGTATAAAGGGCCCCCTGCTAATTGTTATATACAGGGGTTGGGGGGATCTGGGGGTCCTTCCCCAGAAAATTTTGAATTTGGTTGATGTGATTTCCTGTTTTCTGGTGCATTTCGGGGATGGCTAATACCTAAATTCAATCAGATTCATAGCCTACATCTTGATTTGCTGATATTGGTGGGTGACTTCATGCAAAGGCTTGGGATTCAGGGCCCCCTGACCCCTTGGGCCCGTGCAGTAATCCATCCTTGCACACACACACTCGTACGCACGCATGCACGTTTTTTTTAATCGAAAAAACGATCGGCTCAACTTTTCCCTATCACAAAAAACGCTAGGTGTGAACACGGCCTTATACTCTTACTCTGTTATAGGCCTAGTCAGTACAGGTTACAACAAAATTACAACACTTATACACGTTTTTAAACTCACCTCAACATGCCTTTTGCAATCATTTAAACCACCATAGGAAATGTTGAAGTCACTGTTGCAAACAGTGCTGCGTGCCAGACTATCATTATTTCTAACTGAAATTATACAGAGATAAACCTTAGTATAATCTGAAGTCAAATGAGTTTTATATTTTCGCTTTTTAGGGCGCTCTGCATTTGCCATGACGCTTCAGCTCTGGGAGACAGACTGCAGTATTCCTGAGCGCGTGATACATTTGAGTGGAATGCTCAGTTAAACCGCGACTCGATTGGTCAGCTGTCAGTAAGAGCGGCCAATCACAGGGTTCCATTCACACGTCACACACGCAGCACGTATCTCTCTGTGCTCTCTTGCGCTTCTCTTTCTCCATAGGCATAGAAAAAAGTCTTTCTCGCTGGCTTGGTCGGATTTCCGGGAGATTGGACATGATTTGCTTGCATCAGGGAGATGCTATTAATTTGCGGGAGACTCCCGGAACTTCCGGGAGACTTGGGATGTCTGCATACATTGATAGTACAAAGTTAATATAGGGACTTGGACTGAGGGACGGCTGGATGGATTCATGAACACATTAGGATGGAGCCATGCATGCAGGGTCGGTGGTGGTGGAGGATGTAATCTGTAGACGATGTGGTCGGTCTGTTATGTTGAGATCATAAAGACTCATATGTGTCACGTCGTATTTATGAACATGAATGATTTTTTTTTTAATGTTTCTGCACATGGACTTTGTGTCTTGCAGGTTCATGTGTGGGTCAAATGTTGATAAATATCTGAGTCTGTCCCAGAGCCCTGTTGGATGGCTGCATGTCATCAATATTTCATAGTTTCATCTTTTCTCTCTCTCTCTCTCTCTCTCTCTCTCTCTCTCTCTCTGACATTGCATTGCATTGACCAGTAGCTCCATCTATCTCCTTGCCTCTCCCTCTTTTTATGTGTTCATCTTTCTCTCTCGACCTCTGTTTCCTCTGTCTTTGTCTGGATCATGATTGACTTCAGACTGTACTTCATACAATCCGACCCCCTCTCTGCCCTCCCTAAGATGTTCAGTATTGGCCAATCAACCAATCACTGCGATCGTGTCTTTCATTGCGAACACTTTTGTCATCCTTTCCTTCCTGTATGAGGGCGATGATGTAACAGTTTAAACACAGAGAGGAGAAGCTTAGGTTTCTGTCTCGTGCTTTACGGTATAATATTGATTTGGTCCACTGTGACTTGTTGGAGACCAAGGAGGTACCCGATGAAACCTAACCATGTTCTTTGAAAAAGGTGTATTGGTTTAATACAAGAAACATAGTACAGTATAGTATGCCATATAATATTTATAATATTTGATTCGCTAAAATGTTGATTAAGATGTAGGCTATGTAAGATGGCTAGATGCAAGCTATCAGGTTTCTATGGTAGTAAAGTGATGATGTTTTAAAGAGGCTGCTAGTGTTCTCCAAGCACAGCATTCTTTCTACACACTTGGATAAGGTATTTGTTCCTTTTCCACCAAGCATTTTCAGTGTATAATGTAATATTAATGTGAAATCTGCATGAAATTTAAAATGCTAATAGCCTTTATCTCAACATCCCAACACCCCTAGAATATGCAGAACAGACTGCACTGTAAAACTGCACATCGGCAAATTTGGAAAAAAACTGTGTGGGTGTGTGCTTGGGAAGGGGGGTCTATTATTGCTCTCAGCATTGTCTATGTGTCTAGTTAGTGTCTCTGTGTGTGTGTGTGTGTGTGTGTGTGTGTGTGTGCGTGTGTGTCTGTATAGTAAATGTATTAGCGTGGGCTTCCTTCATTTTGCCCCCCTCCAGGCAGTCTATTTTTGCGTGCACAACAGTAACAGAGAGAAAAAAGATCATGTGTGTGTGTGTGTCTCTCTCTCTCTCTCTCTCTCTCTCTCTCTCTCGCGCGCTCTCTCTCTCTCTCCCTGATGAGCGATCTGAACCCAGGGCGATGGCTGGCGAGCAGACAGCTCTTTGAAAGCAGGCGCGAGACACATACACAAACACAAACACACACTCACTATGATGTCTGCCTCATGAACAGACACAAATACAAAAACAAAGACATTTATGGCTCCACACAAAGACTTGTGTGCGTGGATATATGCTCATCGTCTGTGTGTGTAGTATTTCCTTGGCTATTGTTCTTAAGGGGACGCTCATTAGCACAAGTCAGGGCTTCTGACTGTCTGGATAGTGTGCCTTATCGTATCTCATCTTTTGTCTGGATCGCTGACAGGCAGCCAGTTGAAACCAGCGGTTAGTGAAGGAGGAAAGTCTGTCCTGGCATGAAAGGTCAAGCGGTATATATTATCTGTTGCCCTGAAAAGAGCAGTAGAACACACTTCATCATGCGTGTGTCCCTGCATCAGCATAATGACAACGACTCAACAACTGGTTAATGCTTTGTATTATAAACAGAAGAAATAAATAAATAAACAAAAAAAAGCTACTTCTACCAATTTTTTGCTATGTGTGTCAAAGTGAGATGGATTGACACAAGGCATTGTCAAGCGTTTAAAAATATAATGTGTTAAATATCACTCCGTCTCACCTCTCTCTCCCTCTCTCTCTCTCCCTCCCAGGTCTGAGCGGTGGCCACGGCAACAGAGAGGCGAGGCTACGCAGAAACAAAGCGTCCACATTTCTAACCGTAAGTAATATTCACCTTTTGTTTCTTCTATTGTGTCTTGTGTTTCTGAGAGGAGAATGTTTAAAAGACATCTGCCCTATCAGACAGATGTCTTTCTGACGGCCCCCCTGGCTGCTGCCACTGCTGTTGGTCTCCCTCGCTGGTGTGTGTGTGTTTGTGTGTGTGTTCGTGTGTGTGTGTGTGTGTGTGTGTGTGTGTGTGTTTGTGTGTGTGTGTGTGTGTGTGTGTGTGTATGTTTGTGTGTGTGTGTGTGTGTGTGTGTGCATGTAGTGTATAAGCAGAGAAAGGTTGAGTTCAGTTGGCTCTTTGACAACACCTCTTCCCCCCCTAAGGAAAAAAGAGAGAGAGTGGAGAAGGCGGAAATAAAACTTGATAAATGAAAGGAGGATAATATGATATAAGAAGTAAAAAAGGATTGTTCCTGTGTGTGTGTGTGTGTGTGTGTGTTTGTGTGTGTGTGTGTGTGTGTGTGTGTGTGTGTTTGTGTGTGTGTGTGTATGTGTGTGTGTGTGTGTATGAGGAGGGGAGGGACAGACAGAGAGATAGACGGACAGACAGATAGAAAGACAGAGAGATTGACAGAATGGGAAACAAGCAATCATTACTGAGATTCAAAGAGCCTGTACAGATTAATATGCACACACACACACACACACACACACACACACACACACACACACACACACACACACACACACACACACACACACACACACACACACACACATTCCACATTAAAAGCAGCTTTTATTTTCTGCTCTTCAGCCGGTGTGTCTTGTGGCTTGTTGGCTAACAGGAACCATTAGCCTTCACCTACACCCCCCCCATCACACCCATTACCAGAGAACAATGGGGTTTTAGAAAAGCTAGCGACACGTGTGCCAGGGACACATGTAAGCCAGCTCTAGAAACGATATCACATTTAATTTAATAGTAGTTGTATTTATTCCAGAATGTATGCCAGCTTTTCTTAGATTCATAAAAGCTCATGTAAAAACGTTCACGCTTCAATATGTATAACCCATATTATTATTATGTTATTCTGCCTAGGGACAAACATATATTCACACACTATATCCATGCCCCACAAAGACAGATAACACTCATGAGCCAATTGATATAATGGTAGCCGCACTATATGTGAAATGTGCCTTTTAACTCACTATATATGTGTATGAGGGTCGTATATGTATGTGTCCACTCACTGTGTTTGAATGACGACAGAAACTGAAAGCCTGAGGAAAGCAATTTCTATCTTGCTGAAGACAGCAGTTTGGTTTGGTTTGCTGTTTATTTTTCAATAACAGACATTTTCGAAAAATTAGGACTATAACTATGGCTGTATGCTTTATTATACTAAACTAAATCAAATGTGTGATACAATGTTTTGCATTTAAATCCCATAGGTGGGATCACGGTCATAATGTGTGTGTGTGTGTGTGTGTGTGTGCGTGTGTGTGTGCGTGTGTGTGCGCATGCGTGTGTGTGCATGTGTGCGTGTGTGTGTCTATCTATCCCACCTACTCATCTATCTATACACGTGTTTCTGTAAATCTGTGCGTGATAATTCATTCCACTGCATGTCACATCTTTGTCCTGTCTCTCACAATCGGTCTCTCTTTCTCATCTTCTCTCTCCTCCCCTCTCTTCCTGTAACACTTGCTATAACACCTGAGAAACAGCATTTGGTACTCGTCAGTGACGATCACAAGTGCTTATTTTAACCTCCCACACTAAATATATACCGTACTTCATGACGAAAAGAAGTTTGGTGAGGAAACAAACAAAAGATTTTGTAACTTGCCAAAATCTCCACAGACGACGGGATTGTGAACATTGTGTGTGATTGGTGACTGCATCTGATCTCCCGTTTCCATGGAGACCCCACTGATCTTAACTAATAAGACGTTCAGTGACCAAACTGAAACCACATTGAGTATAAAGCAAGTTTGTCTGCAAAGAACTTACATTTTTTCATTTCACGTATGCTGTCTGAATTTTCTCTCTCTCTCTCTCTCTCTCTCACGCTGTACTCACTGTTCTACATCTGCATGTCGAAGGAAGATGTGTGGCACGTGTTGTGTGGTCGTGTGTACTGTGCGTTGACCCCCTTTTCCCTGGCATGTCTTCCACGGCTGTGTGTGTGTGTGTGTGTGTGTGTGCACGTGCCTAGGAGTAGGAGCAGAGTGCACGTACCGCCATCATCATTAATGTAGCGAGCCGACATCTGAATACTAGTAAGACAAGTAGTGACCTATATCGGGGTGTATGTGTGTTTGTGTAGGTGGGCACTCTCCCATGGTAATTTTTGAAGTCCCCTCTCATTCTCTCTCTCGTGCTGCACATCACATGCCTTACATAAGAATCTCACTGTGTGTGTGTGTGTGTATTCATGTCTGTGTGTATGTGCGCCTGTACTTGCATGGATGTTTGGATTCAGGTGCATGTGCCTGTATTTGTGTGTGTGTATGTGTGTGTGTCTTACAGGGGTTCAGTAATTAACAGAGAGAGGGAGATAGTCAGGTTTCACAGCAACAGCTTGAGTCTTCTGTGTGTGTGCGTGTGTGCGTGCATGCACAGCATGGAGTGAGGCTGGGTGTGCCACGGTGGATCTTCATCCATGTGCGCAAATTGACATTTGTGTGCATCTGCCCTGTGTGTGTGTGTGTGTGTGTGTGTGTGAGATGGGAACACCAAACAGATATCCTGTTTTCGGGGATCTGTGTCCACCCCCCAAGGGGCAGATTAGGTATTTAGTTGAACGGTGTCGACATACCACCACCAGATGGTGTATAGGGTGTGTGTGTGTGTTAGAGAGAATGTGTGTGTTAGCAGAGTGTGTGTGTGTGTGTGCCGGGGAACTAGCCTCAAGCCAAAAAGCTGTTGTGCCCCAGTAAGGAGCTGGTGAAATGGGCATATTATTTCAGCTCCTGGCCTCCAGTCTGCCACATCACACTGGTTAACGTTTAGCTGGATGACACTGACAAAATCACAATAGTGTTGACCCAGACATGGGGATCATGGTTTGACACAAAACATTGAGCTGGAATGGTGGTGATACGGAGCAGGATCCAAGGGTTTAAGTTACATTCACCTCCATGAGTTCATCCATCTTATTTTTTTGACTGGAATGATTTTTTTTACATGATTGTTATTTTTCTATTTTTATCGTAGCCGAAACACTGTGACATCACCCGGTGATGTCATGGCCTTGGGTAGACTTGGTCTTTAAATATGTTCATAGCCAGCTGTTGACAATGATAGAACGACAATTAGTTCTGATGTTTCGAGACTAAATGGGCTTTTTTATATTAGAAGGAAGGGAGGAGCTCTGTCTGTACTCAGCTGTGAATGTAGGCCAGCGTTTGCACACACACACACACACACACACACACGCACACGCACAGGCACTTACACACAAACATTCATGTTCTGCAAGTTCACACTACTAACTAAGTGATTTTGTCTTTGTTTCTCTCTCTCTCCTCACAAAACTCACAGGTGGTGGGCGTGGCTGTCAGCTGGTTGATCTATCCAATTGGACGAGCTGAAGGGAGGAGCCAGCCACGGGGAGAGGAGAGATGTTGGCACAGGGTGGGCAGGTGGCTGTCGTCTCATTATTGCTGCTGCTATGGCAACAGGTCGCATCCATCGAAGTACCACAAGACCGTAAGTTACTGGAGGTCCATCTTTTATAGTTGTAATAATTAATTGAGAATGAATCACATACACATCACTGCGTATAATCTATTTAAAGGAACATTCCAACCCATGTAATAACCCATATAACAAAAATGCTAGAGTCAATTACCATTATATGCTCTGTTTGATATTGGTTATATTACATTCCATATGGTATCTTATATTGGTGACATTGTATATCTTTCTGGTACATGTAACGCTGCTCCAAGGCAGAATGCATTAGGTTGATTCCTTTGGGTAATTGGAACAAAGAAACAAAGGAGGAGCAGCCTCTATCGTTTCCATAGACAAGATGAATAGTGCTGAATCTTTCACAAACGTCTTATGAGAAATATTTTGATACAAACATACACACACACACACACACACACACACACATACAGAGCAGAGATCATCATCCGTCTGCTGTTATGCTGTTCTGACCACCACCCCCCCAAACCTCTTGTGCCAACTCTCTATTTATAGTCTTTGACCTCTTCACCTTGGATTCACCATTCACTATTGATTTAACACACACACACACACATGCACACACATATTCTTAAGGAGAGTGCATTTGCATTAAACCCAGCTACCTAATGTCAAATATATTCAACACAATATGGGCGTGAGATTGGCAGCGTTTATCATTGACAACTTGCATCGGCTGAGAATATCACTTTTTTTCTGAGCATGTCAATTTGTGTTATTTGTGGCAATGGCACATGATTAGATATTTTCTGATGGTACAATACTTTTCTGGCACTTTACATAACATGTACTTGTACTGCATTTATCTACATAAAATGTACAGTTGACAATTTCAATTACAATATTTAAATGGCAAGGTTTAAACCATTGAAAGGGTTTGCTTTATGCAGTATAACCTTTGCAAAGATTAAAACAGTTGAGCTCCAAGCTTAATTTAATTTAACAGTAGAGTTTAACTCATATTTTGACTATTGTGCATGAGAGACCTTGCTGCTGTATGAAGGAATTCCCCCCCCCCCCACACACACACACTTTCTAAGATGTCATAGACTCACAAGGTCAAGTATGTGGGTATTTTTTAATTACCAGCAGCCTTGCTACTCTACAGATAACAACCCTGTAACCAAGGTTACAGTATTGACAAAATGCTGCATAGAGGTGAACCTACTAAATAAAGCAACTGTTATACAGCATTCACTCATTCATTCACACAACCTGCAATTACAATACCACTACAATTCTAAAGGTTCACAAAATGTTTTTACAATCTCCATCTTATCTGACCTCATATGAAGTCAATTTCCAGTGTCTATCTGTATTTTAATAATTGTATGTTTTTCGATGCCAATATT
>JAOPHQ010001155.1:22500-125000 GCA_030340625.1 Merluccius polli
ACACACGTGTACACTTACACAAATACACACACATTCACCGCTTCCCAGGGCAGGCATTGTGATAGAATAATGTGCCCAGTTGACTATTCATGCCCATGCAACATTTAGCGAAAGGGATCGTTCACTCATTCACTGCCAATCAGTCTCTCACCACACCACCATGCACACCACGTACAGACCGGCCCTGCAAGCCAATAATGGCCCATTGTACCCTAGCCTAGCGTACGAGCTACGGTTGCTAGCCTCTCTTCCTGTACCGACAAGAAAAGGCTGTGCTTTGGCCTTTGTCTGGCAAACATTTCAAACAGGTTAAAGACACAGCATGGTTTGGGTAAAGTGTAGGCCTATTAATGTTCCAAAATTAAATTCATACAATCAATTCATTATGTACTTAATTAAAGGCATACTGTGCAGTTTTCCGGTTTTGTCAAACAGCGACCCCTCAGTCGCTGCGGAGTACTTGTATTTAACGTTAACTGTCGTAAATACCACTCGCCAGAGCCGTCTCTATATACGGCTCTACGTCTCTGCACTCACGGCCTGAGCCCCTCCCCCCTGTATACCGGTACATGTTCAGTAGGATGGATGCGTCGGACATCCAACAGGCAAAAGATGTCTACTGACCAGGTAATGTTTCAGGTGAATGCCTGCTAGCATCTTCCACTGAGGCTGCTTCTTATGTCGTTGATGTATGTGACGTCACGTGACGTCGCGCCGTAAAGCAATTCGTGATTCTCGCGAGACTTGTCGGGGGCGCCGTCTTCAGACTTGCATTGCTGGTTCTGCCAGCGGCGACCCTCCCCAGCGCTGCTACCGGGATGATTCGCTATACTACGAGTTTGTTTACCATCAAAATGACTTTGAAGCTGTTATATTAAGGTACAAAAGTTGCATAGTGTGCCTTTAATAGTAAGTTAGTTAATCAAAGTAAATAAATACATATAATGAAATTAAATAAATAAATAGAAGTAAGCAAGTTGTTGTTGAATGTTGAAGGAATACCGTGCCAAGCAGCACTTACTGTTTTTCCCGATCATTCAAACACGTTTCCTGAAACTATAGCTCAGTTTCTCAAAACTCAAAACACAAAACTGAAAAGAGTTGACCACCATTTGGTCAAAACTCCACAAATCTCTTGCAAAATGAAACACTGCACTCAAAACCATGTCCTCTCTTCTCCAAACTGATTCTTTCAACCAAAACGATAAACACAGCTACCATATGAATATCTCTTACAGAGCATCAATTACTGTAAACACTGGTGTGATACATTTAAAACACTGCCATCCATAGATGTTTTGGCTTCATGAGGCCATGTTACATATTCAAATGTATAAAATTGTGTAGAGATTGTTTCCTTGTATGGTACATACAGTATAAAGACTGTTGCATTATTGTACTGTAATACAATACTGTGAATATATCATATACGTAACTATTGCATTGACACAATCGTATCAGGATAGGATACAATGCATATTTGTCTATCCAATGAGCTCCAATGGGCTAAACTCACAATCCAGCTTCCCAGAATCATACTGTAAACTTAGAGTTGATACTGAAACATTATTAGAGTTCAGAGAATACACACTCCTCCTCCTCCTCCTCCTCCTCCTCCTCCTCCTCCTCCTCCTCCTCCTCCTCCTCCTCCTCCTCCTCCTCCTCCTCCCAAAAAGTACGGGACCCAAGTTCGTATACCACAAGGGTTTGCTACCGCCATGGTGTGTGTGTACAACTCTCAGCCCAAAATTCATTTGGTCCAAGAAGTTGTGCCTTCAAAAACCGCCTCATCATGTGTCGGTGATGGTGCGCATCCTCTATATCTCTGATCTCTAGTGGTGTTGATGAAGTGTTTTCTAATGATGTCAGGTTCACATGGCGACGGAAAGGCAAGTTCTTCAACACTGGGAAGGATCACAGGGTGAACATGCGAAAACGCTCGGGAACCCTGGAGATCAACTTCCGGAGTGGCGGTCGGCCAGAGGACTATGAGGGGGAGTACCAGTGTCTCGCCGCCAATGATCTGGGGATAGCCATATCCAACAAGATCCTGCTCCGAGTCTCCAGTAAGGATGCATGTATACACACACACGCGCACGCACACACACACACACACACACACACACACACACACACGCACTCACGTGCACGCGCGCACACACACACTGCTGTCATTAACTCGTTCTGTCATCTCCTCACTACAGAGGCCCCCCTGTGGCCCAAGGAGCACCTGGAGCCGGTGGTGGTGCCTGAGGGCCGCCAACTGGTGCTGGCCTGCAACCCCCCCCCTGGCCTGCCCCCCCCCTACACCTTCTGGATGAACAGCGGTGAGCTCTCTATAGACCTCTTTCCAAGCGGATTCGATAGCCCCTAGCTTCCCAGAAACACTTGTTATCTGTAATAATTGTTATCTGTAGTAATTTGCAAAACACTGCTTTTTACTTTTTAAAATGTACTTTGTAAAAGATGTAACTGTGTCTATTACTTTGACAGGATTACATCTTGCGATATTCAGCGTCTAAAGTTTGTTGTGATATTATACCTACGTTACTATATGCAGGTCTACAATGTTGGGCTTTCATGCTTATAGACAATCCTGATTTAAGAAGCCTAGTCAAAAACTATTACAAATGCACCCACACTGATATAGATATAGATATTTACATAATTTAATATATACAGTCATGTCATGGATACACGACATGACTGTATGTATAACATTATGTGAAAATGTATATGAATACATTTGTTTTTATGCCTGACTCACCAAGTCCTAGAAATAACATGATATAACCATGTGCACACACCATCCAAAGCCCCCCCCCCCCCCCCCCCCCCCAAACACACTCTCACACACAGCGCTTTAAGGACCTCTGACTTGACTTCTGATTGGTCCTTAGGGTAGGTTGTCCTGACAACCATATGGCTTGTGTCATTGAATATCCTTACAAGTCACAGCAGTGGCAGAGTGTGTATGTTCATCTGTACAGTTGTGTGAGTGTGATAAGAGTCAACATTAGCCTGTAGCTACCGACACAGCCTTCATAAAGGATGACACATTGCAACAGATAGTGGGATGACACGTGGCACTACAGCTAATATCAAACAGGGTGATTTAAATGTCTGCTAATACTAAATGTAGCTGTCTAGTTGAACTAGACAAGATTATAGCTTCGCTACTGAAGTGACATAAACTAGCACAGGGGTTAAAGTGTTTATGACTGTATGTGGAAAATGGTCACATTAAATAATTTGTGAGCTTAAATTACTAAAATGTCAACCTGAGCTTAAATGACTAAAATGTCAACCTGGGAATAATCAGTGTGTATAATGTCAATATTTCTATATTGTTAGCAGAGGCTTGATAAAAATGTATAAAACTGTTCTATTGCCACTGGGTTAAAGTATACAGTATAGTGTCATGGTGCCTTTTGAGACTAGAAAAGGATATATTATATCAACTCTATATTGTTCTCTCTCCATGCGTTTCAATGTCTCTCTCTCTCTCTCTCTCTCTCTCTCTCTCTCTCTCTCTCTCTCTCTCTCAGGTATGACACCCATCCCCCAGGACCAGCGTGTGTCTATGGGTCTGAATGGAGACCTGTACTTCTCCAATGTTCTGGCCAAGGACGCCCACACAGACTACAGCTGCAACGCCCGCTTCCTGTTCACCCACACCATCCAGCAGAAGAACCCCTTCACCCTCAGAGTCCAGAGTGGTAAGCACCCATGCTGACAGTAGACTGTACACACATAGACAGCATGTATGTATACTGTACATATATGTATATTGAGGGGGTAAGAGTCTTGGTTCTGCAGTCTAGAGTTTCAATATTGTTTTTTTATTTATTTTATTTTATTTTACTCTTTCAGACATACTAAATGGTTGGATATAATGGCCACATCATATTGGTTTGAGAAATATTGCCACTTGAATATATAAATCTACATACGCACATTATTTTAACATTATTATTATTATTATTATTATTATTATTATTATTATTATTATTATTATAAGACATTTGGTTAAAAACAACATTGTGTGATGTTTATTCCTGGAAACAGCATACTACCACTACATACTACATACCGTTAGCCTCATAGCATAATTGCCTAAGTCATTTTTTGGCCAAATTGTGATATCTGCCTAACTTTACTCTCCTACCACTGCTGCATCACCCTGGGGGGTATACTACGAAGCTCGATTAGTGGGTTAGCGAGGTATGTTGCGCTCAAAGCCTGGGTTAGCTGTCCTACGAAAGTCGCTCTCTTTTAGCGTCGCTGTATCACCATGGTAACTTATGCTGGCAACCAAACCTGGTCGGGAGGAGGTTTTCAGCTCAGACTTTCCGATTAGTTCGGCTTCTTAAAGCTGCAGCGCCGCTTTCGGGACAGATCCGATCCCTTTATGAGAGATACAGGTTCTCATCAGAGGGTATTCGCTATTTGATCGTCCTTGTTGGACCTTATGAGGGCAATGCTACAAAAAGAAGCCGTGCGCAGTGTGTCTGTGTTTCACTGCGATGTGTTGCCACGGGTACATATTTGCATACAGTTGGTGATGCCGAACATATAAGCAAAAAGGTGCCTTGCGATACGCGAGGTTGTAGGTGCTGCCCTAAATACACTGCTAAATATGTTCGTGGTGTTTCCCAACTTTTTGCCAACACAAACTGTCAAGTTGCAAGTTATCAACTTGCAGGTAAAAGAAAACACCTGTATACGTGAATGAGCGGTAGAGTGGCGGTAGCGCGTCAGTCTTCAGATTCTGCGTGCTGGGTTCGATCCCAAGTGAAGTGGGTATGTGTAGTTTATTAAAAAAAAGTTATATTTCTTATGTCATATGGAATACTTATTCATTAATGTTATGGAATTATCCAGTTTGGTAATCTAGATGGGGGTAAAAGGCATGATGATGGACATATGAACCCCGGTCGCTGGCGTTCAGCTCACATACTAATCCACCACACCACCGTCGCTACCATCCAGCACATGCAATACGTTTCTTACATATAGGATGTATTTGAAAGGAATTCCCTAAATTACACAAAAAAAGCAAGTTGGAGGTTGCTTTTGCATTTTGCAATCATATGCGTAAGAATTGTTCGCCATTAATCCCAATAGAGTATTGGGATTAATGGCGAACAATTCTTACACATTCACAGAATCTGCTGTTTGTTGCCAGCATGGGCAACTGTATTGCCCCTTGCCGTTATTTGCTTTTTAAACTCCTCGTATGAGTTCATAATCACTACTTGCTCCTCCTGAGTGACATACAGCCCGTGTTCGCTCCGTCGGATCCATTGCGTCAAGGTGAATGACGTATTGACGTTGGGTTACGCCCTTTTTATGTGAACGCGCATTGAACCTAAAGCGGAAAACCTGGCTTGACAAATTTACCTTTAAGTGAGCTTCGTGGAACCGTTTAACTCTGATCGCGAGTTTCGTCTTTAGCAATCGAGGTTTTCCCAAGAAAACCTGGATATGTTCAGCGAGCTTCGTAGTATACCCCCCCTGCTTTTCTGCCTATGTCTTTGGCCAATCACAACACTTATTAGAATCCAAAAACACTTTCTGCCTTAGTCATCTCTTTGACTTAGGCAGTTTTGATACAAACAAAATGGCAGAACGCATGAGAAAGAAGGCCACAAGTACAATGTATTACAAAACTAAATTACAGATAATAATAATAATAATAATAATAATAATAATAATAATAATAATAATAACAATAATAATAATAATAATAATAATACATTTTATTTATAAGCGCTTTTACAGGTGCTCAAAGACACTTTACATTTAAAAATCACAGTATAAATTAAAATAGCAATAATATTAAAAAGTGCAATACATAGAAACACACAGTGAAAGAAAACCATAAGAACAGTAATTAAAACTTAACAGGTAAAATCAAACATTAAAAGCTAATTTAAAAAGATGGGTTTTGAGCAGAGTTTTGAAGTTGTTGATGTTGGTGCAGTCTCGGATGGGTTTGGGGAGTGAGTTCCAGAGGGAGGGGGCAGCGATGGAAAAGGCTCTGTCACCCCAGGTTCGGTGCTTGGTTCGTGTCGGTGGTGAGAGGAGATTTCCATGAGATGAGCGGAGGTTGCGGGAAGGGGTGTGGTGGTGGAGCAGGTCTGAGAGGTAGGAGGGAGCCTGGTTATTGAGTGCTTTGTGTGTGAGAAGGAGGATTTTGAACTGAATGCGGTGGGTGATGGGGAGCCAGTGTAGGTTTTGGAGGACGGGGGTGATGTGGTCTCGGGAGCGGGTGTGAGTGAGCAGGCGGGCAGCAGAGTTTTGGATGTATTGAAGTTTATTGAGGACTTTGGATGATGAACCGTAGAGGATGCTATTGCAGTAGTCCAGTCTGGATGTGATGAAGGCGTGAATGAGGGTTTCAGCAGCAGAGAAGGTGAGTGAGGGGCGGAGACGGGCAATGTTCTTGAGGTGGAAGAAAGCAGTCCTGGTGATGTGGTTGATGTGGTGGTCAAATTTCAGCTGGCTGTCGAAGATGACTCCGAGGTTGCGGATGTGTGGGGAGGGGGACAGAGTGCAGTTGTCGAAGGTGAGGCTGAAGTTGTGGGTGGACTTAGTGCGGGGTGTGGGGTTGATGATGATTATGTCCGATTTATCAGTTTGATTTTGAGTGTGACTGGGAGGACCTGCCTCAGCGAATCAACATCCCCGCAGAACCATTCCACTGGGTCCCACTCTTTCCTGCCCAATTGCCAATTACTCTCAGGAAATTCAATGACTTGCAGGCAATGAAACCAGTACTACCAAGAGTGGCCCACCAGTACTATGACAACCTCCCTCATCAATAGACAGTGTTAAAATTAGTTTGCACAGCACCTGAGTGGAACTTGGTAGGAAAGGAAAACCCTCTCTCTCTCTCTCTCTCTCTCTCTCTCTCTCTCTCACACACACACAAACACAGACACCCATGCATACCAACTACACACCAGAATAAAGTGCACACACACACTGCACACATACAGACATTTTTGCTCCCATTTTTCTTTCACACACACACAACCTCAAACGCACAGCATTTCACATGTTGTCTTAGCTTGTTAAATGCACTTTGGTTATGTTATGTTTGCATTTATAAGTAAGAGAAACAATGCCTAAGTCACGGCATATTCTGCCTAAGTCACTTTTATTTGTTAGGCAATCGATGATGGGTCCTTTTCTTTTTGCATACTTGTTCACACATCTGGTTGAATGTACTATTACAATATCAATACAAAATACCAATGTGATCTCTAAATATTGTGTTTTTTCTTGTTTTCCAAAAACATTGAAATATGACTTAGGCAATTATTCTATGAGGCTAACGATACTGTACATAGAGCAATGGAAAACACATGCACTGGTCATATTCCCAGAGATGTCCTGTGATTATTCTACCTCCTTTGTTCCTGCTCTCTCAACAGCTATCAGCCATCCATAAGAAATATGATATGACCCCATCTGGAGGCCATGTGTTGACATGACATGTTTTAAAACCAGCACTGGTTTTAAAACATGTTTTAAAACCAGCACTGGTTTTAAAACATGGTCTTTTTAGGTTGACCCACAGAGGTGCTGAAGAAAATCAAAACATTTTTTTTTGTATACTGCATTAATGTATAATGATGCTTCCATTAGTTTCAGCACCTGGATCCATTGTAAAGGGCTTTGGAGTGGTCATATCTCTGAGACAGCGCTATAATGCAGTCCATTTACCATTTACCATTCAGTAGCGTTGACAGAACATATTGTAAGAACATTGTATATTGTAAGCAGCCTGGTGTGTGTAGGCCACTGTATTGGACACGTTGGGTCAGATGTGCGTGGTGCGTTGACCCTCCACTGTGTGTATTACCTGTGTTTTCAGCGGAGCCATATAATGACACTTCCTCTTACAACTCCACTGACCCATATGGTGGTAGGTCACTTCCTGTCTGGACGGCTCTAGCTTCCTGTCCGTCTGTCCTGTCACCAAGCTAATATACTCTCCATATATGTGTCTCAGAATCTGAGAATAACTGTTATTAACCAACACTGTGTATTGTCTTTAAAGCAGCAATGCACCCTTCTTTATAATGTGGAGGAAGCACATTAACAAGAAACTCCACTAATGATTAATCTAACCCTAAAATAACCACATTTAACATTTAACTACACCAGGAATAGTGACATAGTGTAGTTGTGATAGTAGAAGTAACCCTTCCTCCTCATAGAATTATGAGTTAGATTTCAACTAAACTTCTGTCCATTGTGTAAGAAAAACTGCAATTATTTTAGTTGCCTTCAGGCCTGTTCTGGGCTTTAGATCTAAAGCTAAAAGGTTAGCAAGGTAAATTATAGCAACCAAACATCTGGGTTGTGTGGGTGTGTGTGCATGCGAGATGTCCCAGATCTGTCAAGAAAAGTACCATGTGAGATATTAATATAAAAGTAAGTGGAAAAAGGAAGATGTCGCCGTGTAGTCTAGATGCCAAGCCACATATATTAACACGTCAGGTCGTCAAGACCAAATCCATTTCATTCACTGATAATTTGCCAATTTAATCATTGTCAAATTAACAGCCATAACCCTTTCTACCCCCCCCCCCCCCCCCCCCCCCACACACACACACACACACACACACATGTGAAATGTCAAATGGGAATGATTGGCATTATATAGGTTATTGGACATGGTTCAGATTCCTGGGAGCTGCCTGAAGAGCACATGGCTCTAGGGGACAGATTTGTATTGAAAGTGGCAGCATATGTCCTGGGCCCAGGGGACCAGGGGCCCAGAAGTACATGGGATTTGCACCTCAAGTGGGGGGGGGGTACTTATAGCGACAGAGTGGTCTGTCCTCGAGTAGACACATGCAGAGAGAAGCTGCCGGCAGCACATCCATGGTAAACAATAATAACACATGAATATTCAGTCTGCATTAATGGCGCCAGCATGATGAGAGTTATACATAGAAGAGTATGTAAATTAGCTCTGTGATAACCTTCTGCCGTATGCACTGAATATGTGTGTGTGTGGAGCTGAGGGAGTGTTGCAGTATGCTTGTGACAGCTGTCATCATGTGTGGGACTCACATGTGCGGCGTGCACATGTGAGTCCCACACATGTGCACACACACACACACACACACACACACACACACACACACACACACACACATGATCAGATCGCTCTTTCTTTAAATTCACATAAATTGCACCTCTCCTAAATGTACAGTTAATTGAGTCTAGCTCTCTTTCACCTTATGATGCTAACAAAAGAACAGCATTTGGCTATGTGTGTTCGTTGCCATGGCCACAGGTTTCCAGGATGCGACCCGCGTCGCCATGGCTACTGTCCGTGCCAATGGCATACATAATGTCCCCTGGCAGTGGTCGCTACTAATCCCCTTCTTCTTCTCTGTTCCTCCTCTTCCTCCTCCTCCTCCTCCTCCTCCTCCTCCTCCTTACTCTACTATTGCTCAGGATGTCCCTAACAATGGGCCCTCCGCACCCACGTCTGTCTGCCTGTCTGTCTGTCTGTCTGTTTTTGCCGGCCACTGGCAATACTAACAGATGCTTGGGTCCTGTGTAGATCAGCATCACAAAGGAAGCCCAACGCCAGACTAACCCTGGGCTCCTTTTAACAATGCTTTGTGGTGTTTAACCATGTTGAGATGTTGACCAAACGCTTTGTAAAAAATGTTTGATCTTACTGACTGTATAGCAGAGTAATGAGAATCAGGAACCAATTTTAAAAAAAACCGATCAAAGCATTATTTGATATCAGAATCTTACAGGGGCTGGTTTCAAGTCTCTTGGCAGTGTAAACACAACGGTGTAGCTCATAACATAATATGGATCGCTCCATTATGACTAGGATTTCATTATTAGTGCACTAAAATGAGCTTTACATTTACATCCATACTGGGATATGTGCATTTCAAGGGAACAGGCCTGTAAATAACAATATTATAATGAAGCTTGAGAAAAAGTGTAAAAAGTGTTATGTTTGTTCAACATAACACTTTTTAATGAAAGTGCCATCAAGCTGTCGTGGTGATTTAAAATGTTTCATTCACATTCTAACGGTAAGTTCTGGGAAGTCGAGACAGCAAACCTGTCCTGCTGACTCACTGTGCTGAGTTGGCAGCACAGTGACACACACACACATACACACACACACACAATCGTAAGGATTATAAATCCTTCTCCGAAAGCATTAGAAGGTTCTGCAAGGTTTCAGCGTGCGCTGGGGGAGCCGTGCTGAAGGCCTTTGTGGGGAAAGCTGGAGAGTTGAACTGCATTGCCTAAAGATACATGATGCTTAGCTTGTCAATGGACAGAATGGAGTGATGAAATTAATCACACTAGCTTTTAGAAGAAAACTAATTCTTTCAGGTTTAATCCACCCATCTCTAGTCACTAATATCATGCCCTTGTTGGCAAACCTTAAAGATACATGTGTTTTGTTTTATCTTAATGTCTCTGGTGCTTATGGAAGCTGAGAGGACAGTTCAGTGAAATGCTTATCCCCAGTCTGAAGTGAGAGAGTGAGGCCTCGCCTCACCCCGTGTTCATTATCCCCAGTGTGAAGGGAGAGAGCGAGGCCTCGTCTTACCCCATGTTCAGTCGTGGTGACGGTGGAAACAAGGTATTAAGGTCGTATTAGGTATCATGGTATTAAGCGGAGCATGATGCTGCTTACCAAATGGATGCTGACCCAAAGTAGTGTGTCACCATGTGAATGAGCTGAAGTGTGTGTGTGTTCTCTCTCCCAGGCCGTAGGGTTCCTGAGTCCACACCGACCTTCCTCACTCCGTCGGGAAGCGACAGCTCCAAGATGGTGCTGAGAGGACAGCAGCTGCTGCTGGAGTGCATCGCTGCCGGACTGTAAGCAACACAGCACACACGCAGACACACGCAGACACACACGTTTGTGCACACACAGGCGCATGCACAAACACACACACATACACACACTTGCACACACACATGCGTGCGCACACATGCATGCACATACACACCTGCACGCACACACACACACACACACACACACACACACACACACACACACACACACACACACACACACACACACACACTCAAACACTTTCAATACACCATTATTATTAAAGGTGTACTTCACCGGTAAACCATTTTTACTTGCTCCTTTTGGAATATGATAGGTCACTCCTAGTTGCATATGGATGCTGCACGTGGAAAACGTTCTTCTACCCCCATTGCATGCATTAGCCAATGTAAGAACATAGACGGACGAGGAAGTCAGAAACGAGGAAGTGAGAAAAAGCCCAACAGTCTGACGTATGAATGTGTATGAATATTCATGACCTTGCCTATCTTGGCTTGAGACCGCCCTCAGGAAAACAGTATATGGCATTTCAGAATGTTTGTAAACAATAGGCATCGAGATAAGAGAGCGGCTTCCACTGAAGCGATCCAGCCGGCTACTGTAAACTGTGTTACATTGTTAAAAACATTGTTGTTGATCTGAAGTTGTAAGTTCTAAATGCTGCATCTCTCGGTTTCATTAAAAAAAAGTATTACGTCGCTATCATTTTCTGTTCCGGAGATAGACGCGAAAGAGTCCAGCAATACCCCGACTTCATAAACAACACGTAACACACGTTAACCTGTAGGCTGCCTTAAACCTGGGTTTGCTCAGTGAGCACAACCGTATAATAAACGTTTAATGTGTAGCCTATACACGAATCCGGCGAAACTACCGGAAGTAAGCGGGCGACATAACTGAGCTGTTGCTGGGTAGCGTTGCGCCAGTGCCTCCTATTGGATTGATTGCGTCCACTGGGATAACAGCCCGCGATTTACGACTGTCTCACTACTACTTTTATAATGTCGAGTGGGAAAACATGTTCCGTTTTCAATTGTTTCAATAGCAGCAATACAATTTCCAGTTGGAAGAAAAAACAATGTGAGATACACAAAATACTACGGGTCGACTGCCCCTGTCTCGTACCATACGGTTTGCACAGATTTCCTGGGCAAGCACAAGCACATTTTGTTGATCATCGGATGCCAGGCGATGGAGAAAATACTCTTGAATACCTTTAAAACGACAGAAGGGGCGCGTTGGGGCAGTAGTAACATTAATTCAATTCAATTCAATTCAATTTTATTTGTATAGCGCCAATTCATAACAGAAGTTATCTCAGGGCACTTTTCAAATGGAGCAGGTCTAGACCAAACTCCTAATAACATTTACAGAGACCCAACAGTACCACCATGAGCAAGCACTTGGCACGGGGGCAAGGAAAAACTGCCTGTTAAAAGGCAGAAACCTTGGACAGACCCTTCGGCTCTAGGTGGGTGGTCATCTGCCTTGACCAGTTGGGGTGAGAGAGAGAGAGAGAGAGAGAGAGACTACATCAATACACTAATGAACATGATGATGAAGACAGCACCAATGATGGGGGACAGCGAGCAGCATCATAACTGTATATAACTGGTAACTGATATTAGCAATGGCAGTCAAGCAGGACCATGGAGGCTCCGCCAGGATCCATGAGAACCTGCGAGACGAGAAAACACAAGAACTCCAGGGAAGAAGTGTTAGTAACATGCATTAATGGGACATGAATGTGTGCACACAGAGAGAGAGAGAGAGAGAGAGAGCGAGAGAGAGAGAGACTCAGTGCACCAAGGGAAATCCCCGACTCTAGGCCTATAGCAGCATAACTAAGGGATGGTTCAGGACTCACCTGATCCAGCCCTAACTATAAGCTTTATCAAAGAGGAACGTCTTAAGCCTACTCTTAAATGTGGAGAGGGTGTCTGCCTCCCGAACCACAACTGGAAGCTGGTTCCACTGAAGAGGAGCTTGGTAACTGAAGGCTCTGGCTCCTGTTCTACTTTTAGAAACTATAGGAACCACCAGTAGCCCTGCATTCAGAGAACGCAGTGTTCTAGTGGGGTAATAGGGTACTATGAGCTCTTTGAGATATGAAGGGGCCTGACCATGAAGAGCTTTATAGGTGAGGAGGAGGATTTTAAATTATATTCTAAATTTTACAGGGAGCCAATGCAGAGAAGCTAGTACAGGAGAGATGTGATCTCTTTTCCTAGTTCCTGTCAGTACTCGTGCTGCAGCGTTTTGAATTAATTGGAGCGTCTTAATGGATTTATTAGGACAACCTGATAATAAGGAGTTGCAGTAATCCAGCCTTGAGGTAACAAATGCATGGATTAGTTTTTCTGCGTCTGTCTTTGATAGGATGCGTCTGATTTTTGTAATATTACGTAAATGAAAAAAGGCAGTCCTAGAGGTCTGCTTTATGTGGGAATTAAATGACAGATCCTGATCAAAGATAACTCCAAGATTCCTGACAGTGGTGCTGGAGGCCAATGTAATGCCATCTAGAGTAGCTATATCTGTAGACATTAAGTCTCTAAGGTTTTTGGGGCCAAGTACAAGAATTTCGGTTTTCTCTGAGTTTAACATCAGAAAATTGCAGCTCATCCAGGATTTTATGTCTTTAAGACATGTTTGTAATTTAGATAATTGATTAATTTCATCGGGTTTGATCGATAGATATAACTGCGTATCATCTGCATAACAATGAAAGTTAATGGAGTGATTTCTAATAATATCGCCTAAAGGGAGCATATATAAAGTAAATAGTATTGGTCCAAGTACAGAACCTTGTGGAACTCCATGACTAACTGTAGTATTTATTGAAGATTCATCATTCACATGTACAAACTGTGAACGATCTGATAGATATGACATAAACCAGCTTAGGGCGGTTCCTTTGATGCCAATTTCATGCTCGAGTCTCTGTAAAAGAATACTATGATCAATGGTGTCAAAGGCAGCACTAAGATCTAATAACTGTTACTGTTATGTCTGTTGTTAACGTTTGATTTGCGTGACTGTGACTCTCACTCTGAGAACCAACAACGCTAGCAGTTAGCTGTACCTTACCCCTTCCTTTTGAAATGTGAAAATTAGATAAACAATGGTCACAAATGAAAAACATGAATTTGTTTATTTGATATCCATTCATTTATTTATTGTTGCCAAATGGACAGATATTTTTATAGTTTCCTCGTTAGCCTAGCTAGCATAGTTATTGCTAACGCTAGTTAGCTACAGTAGTTAAGTAGATATAATATCAACCTAGGCCGTGTTCCGATATCTGTGAGTACACTAACTTCCGTGAGTACACTTAAACATAGTACACTATCCGTACTCAATAGGTATGCAGAGCTTCAGATGTTAGTGCTGTTACTCTGTGGCGCACTTAACGGAAATGACATCAGCTGCGCGGCCGCGTCACCCGCCAAACAGGTGAATTCATTAGACGTTCTCTGAGCGCGGCTCCGCCTCTTCCGCTACGTAGCTAAGATGGCTGCCGTTGAGTACGCATAGTGTACCCCGTAGCACACTCAGCATTTTGGCCGTTTTGAGTACACATACGGGTCCTTTCAAGTACACTTCTTTTGCCGCGATCATAATCGGAACACCCTACGTACTCAAACTAAGTACACTAAGTACGGGAAGTACGGCTATCGGAACACGGCCCTAGTTCCAATTATGTCTTTATTTCCCCATTCTCTACTCTAAGCTATTTTCATAAATAATCTGTATGATCGTTTGTACCTTCCTCTGTGACTGGAGGCCACTGTCTAACATCATCAACCCAACAAGCCATACTGCCTGGATGTAGCTGTCATCGAGGTGCGTTATCACGGAGGTTTGTTTACATGCCAGTATAATGGCGTCGCCACAAGATGGCAGCCTACACAGAACGCTCGTCGGATTCGTGTATAGTTTAGCCGTAATGAATTCAATATGTACGACTTTATTCTCATAATGAATTCAATATGTACGACTTTATTCTCATAATTAATTCAATATTTACGACTTTATTCTCATAATTAATTCAATATTTACGACTTTATTCTCATAATTAATTCAATATTTACGACTTTATTCTCATAATTAATTCAATATTTACGACTTTATTCTCATAATTAATTCAATATTTACGACTTTATTCTCGTAATTTAATGGAAAAAAAATTCTTAATGTGGCCCTAATAGCCTACTCCGTCGTAATATATTGTGGCGACGGCAAGGAAGGAGTGAGACAGGAGCCCAGGTTTAGGTTACGCAACTCCCGTGCCCCATACACCGCACGACCCCGGGAGTTGCCTTTATTTAGACACACCCACACAGACAGAAACACGGCACACCTGACAAACACAACTAGGACCCTCACTCACGGTCCAACCCCTACCCGAGATTCACCATAGGGTCCAACCCCTTGCGCAGGACCCCTAGGGGGCATGGCCGTGATCGCCACAATATTAATGAGACTTCTCATACCCGTATGAATTAATGAGACGTCACGTAGCGCCCCGCAAGAAGAAAATCATTCATTCCAGCCATGTACTGTTTTCTCGATCGCTCTGCCCTGTCAAATGATATGGAGGGGTTTGTTTACTAGTTCTGCCATCGGAGAACGCTTCGTCTTTTGCCACCCGGAAGAACGTATATTGTTGTTGTGACGTCGTGGTGATTTGTCGTGTTTATAACATAGACATCTTATATCATGAATGTATCTAATGGATGTATATAGTAACATATGTATAAGATGTCTATGGTTGATAACGTACTAGACCAGGGGTCGGGAACCTTTTTTGCCTTGAGAGCCACTTTTACAAAAAAAAAAAAAAAAAATCTCAGAAGAGCCACATAAAGACAGTTACATGCAAAAGTTTGGATATTTAACTTACATAGGATATGTTGCTGCAAATTGTGCATGGTGAGTGTCGAAGTGGCGGTTAACATTGCATCGTTTTCACTGGCGTAACAACATGATGATAGGCCCCGGTGCCAGGGGGTGGACTGGCCATCGGGGCCGACGCACATCTTTGGGCCCAGGACTGTCATAAAAATTAAAAATAAAGTAATTTGGCCCAACCGGAGGCGGTGTGTTACGATCGCGCCCCCCCCGGTCGGTCTTCGGACCAGGGTGTGTTACGCGCATCCCGCGCATTAGCCTACTCAGATAGACTGTAACTGCCTATTTGCCACGAAGCCTTGTCATTATAGGGCCAGCGTGCGTGCGTGCGTGCGTGTGTGCGTGTTGGGAGAGTCGGGTTGATTAAAAAAAATACGGTTTTCTCCGAATGTAATGACGTGTTTCAATCGACACAGCTCTCCCCTAGTATTGACTGTTATTTTAGCATTATATTAGGGTAGACCTAGTCTGATTCCTTGATTACATTTTTTTCCCCCCTCAACTAATTTCGTCCGAGAGCCCCGGCCGTCGGCAAAAGAGCCACATGTGGCTCGCGAGCCATAGGTTCCCGACCCCTGCACTAGAGGGATCACTCGCCTCTGATTGGCTAACATCACTGTGACGGACAGTGCTGTTAGCCAATCAGAGGCAAGTCATTTAAATGTCATGAATATTCATGAGTAAGAGCCGAAAACCTCTCGTTCTTCCCCGCCCACCTCCTACTCCAAACTAGAACAGCCTGAAACAGGCGCACCAGAGCATTGTTTTCACCAAAACCGGCTCACAGGGCATTCATTAATACTAGAGACCACTGCAAAATTAATGAAAAAACGATGCAATGAGACCTTTAAGTAAATGAATATGTCATCAATTATGGGTCAAAAATTCAGTTGCCACAACAGCATACTGAGAGAAAAAGAGAGAGAAGGCAATAAATGAATAAATGTGCTATTTAGTAGTATTAATTAGTATTAGTATTAAGTATATTAATAGACTATACTATTAATTCTGCAGCCCCACCCCCAGTATTAAGTGGTTTAAGAAAGGAGGCGACCTGCCAGCACAGAAGGTCAAGTTTGAGAACTACAACAAGACGCTGCAGATCGTCAACGTGTCAGAGGAGGATGCTGGGGAGTATGTGTGCATGGCCAACAACCGCATAGGAAGCCTACGTCATTCGATCCATGTGCAGGTCAAAGGTGAGTAGAGTGTGTACATACTGTGTCTGTATGAACTGAACTGTGAATGTACCTTATTGGTGTGTGCGTGTGCCAGTGTGCCTGTATTGTGTGAAACCCTTTTCAATGCTGCGACTCTGGTCCAGGCGCCCCCTACTGGCTGGACAAGCCCACTAATCTGGTGCTGGCACCTGACGAGAATGGCCGCTTGGTCTGCCGAGCCAGTGGCAACCCCAAGCCTCACATCCAGTGGTTGGTCAACGGAGAGCCTGTTGAAAGTAAGTCGTTTCTGTAGACAAGTATTTTCTTTTTTTAAATCAGTATTCCATCAAAATGTACCTGTAGCAGTCAACTCTGCCACACGCCACCTAAGTGGCTTTTGCTGGGGTCCTCCGACACAGCAGGACACGGGTTGTTTGTGAGAATATACATCCATTTATTGGAGATGGTATACGCTGAGCAGATGATATATGCTGCCATCACAGTGGCTCTCTCCTGAGTGTGTATTGATAGCTGGTTTATCCTGGGTGCCGTGATTGCTCTGCACCACAGGTGTGCAGCCCCACCCAGCCAGAGTCTAATCAGTCTGTGCAAGTGAGGCTGTAAACCAGCTATCAACAACACATACTCCACACACACTCCACAGTACCCAAAATGAGTCGCTAAGAGACTGGTAGTGAGGGGCCATTCTAGTTAAGGGTTAACCAACACTAAAGTCAATTCTTAAGGACTGCATCACCTCAGATAAAACATTGGAATTGATGTTTCTTATTGGCTTATTGAAATCAGTTCTGGGCCATCATAGTGTTACCCTTTAAGTCTGTGCCCTTAAATCTTTTCTTTTACTTACTAACTCTGTATAGACAGGCTTTTTATTGATATAATATAAAGAAATATGATGTCATGTTTTTACTATTGATAGTTTTCTTTAGGGTTTTTATATTGCCTGAATTTCGCACTGTTAAGCACTTTGCAACTCATCTAACTATAAAGGCAGAGACTGTGTGTCTGCGTGCCTCCCATTCTGTTGATTATGCCGTTTGTCGAACCCACTTTGCACTTGGCGGATGTATCGCTCGGGACCCAGGGAAGTGTGGAAGTCGAATTTGGTGCAAATTGGACACGCTCAATATATTAATAATAAACTTTGAATCGAAAACTAGCACACACCGGCAGTGGATGTCTCACCGTGTTGGACTGTGGATAATGTAGTCTTCTCTTACATACGCATGACTGCACCGACACGCGTTCCAAATGGGCACACACTCTGACCAGCTGACTTGCTGACTGACTGACTGACTAATGGACATTGTCATTGCCCCCCAGGTTCTCTCGCCGTCCCCAACCGTGAGATGATGGGGGACACCATCCTCTTCCGCTCGGTGCAGATAGGCAACAGTGCCGTCTACCAGTGCAACGCCTCCAATCAGCACGGCTACCTGCTGGCCAATGCCTTCGTCAATGTCCTCAGTGAGGCCTGTGTGTGTGTGTGTGTGTGTGTGACATTGTATAATGCTACGTCATTGCCATAACAAGGGTTGCTCAGGGGGCCTGACTCGGGTGTACAGACGACACGAAGCACCATTAATGACAACACGCAAAAATACTGTAAAGTTTACTGTAAGTGTCTGTAGCCTGTTTAGCATCAGAATCACACTTGGGACAAGGTAGTGGGCCTAATCCAATCCAATTGTTTTTTGGAAGGCATGCAATAAATACTGATCCCATTCAATTTCTCACAGAGAATTGACTGTAGAATCGTAGGCGTTATGAAATGCCATGAAACGCCAGTTTCAAAAATGCCTAATGCCGCATCTGTTTTGTTGGCTTGTATTTGTAGACATGGCACCCATGATACTGGGTCCAAAGAACCAGCTGATCAAAGTGATCGAGAACAACCGCACCTTCCTGGACTGTCCCTTCTTCGGCTCCCCTCTGCCAGACCTGCGCTGGTGAGCGCTGCTCTAACACTGTGCTCTATTGGAGACACCTCCTCTATTGGAGACAAGTCCTCGCCTGTAGTTGAAGTAGTTGGAGTTGGCATCTGGATTCTCTAAATCAGCCATCGACCCAGGAGGTCTACTGCCTCAGTGTTTGAATGATGCAATCACATCGCAGGACTTTTATTTTCTGAACCTGAGATTTTCTGCCACTTCCTGTGGTTCTTGCTATAGCTTAGAACCTGACATATATGATTATGCAGGCATTGGGATTTTACAATACAGTAGCCAGTCGTATTTTTTCTTCAAAGAAATGTGAAATGCATGTATTTCAGCAGTATCAGAAGAGTCAGATACACATTGAGAGGACTGTTGAGAATTTGTATTTTTCACTACCCTTCAGCCCATGGTATCTGTGAAAAGCATGCACTCGTCATTTCTCATGGCGCTCTATGTTTTTATCCTAATGCGTGTGCTAAGGTTTAAGAACGGCCAGGGCAGCGGGCTAGACGGGGGCCACTACCGGGTGTACATCAACGGCACCCTGGAGATCAAGCGAGCCAGGGCGGAGGACGAGGGGACCTACACCTGCGTCGCCCGCAACATCATGGGCACGGTGGAAAACCAGGTCATCCTGGAGGTGAAAGGTCAGACAACACAACAACAGCGCCCCTCTTGACATCACACCAGTGTGAAGAATTTGAAATACTTGGATTGAAGCTGTGATCAAATTTAAATAAAGTGAACAGGTGCCTTCTCCTAACAGTAATCCATTCTTTTCGCCAAATAGCTTGTTCTGTTGTCCCTATTCTGTGCCTTTGGATTCACTATAATGCCTTATCTTTTGATCTGCCACCCAAAACATAAGATATCTTCAAAGAAAGGTCTTGGTTACCGATTATATTCAAAGCCTCCTTGGTTCTTTATTACCTTAGCAACCATCTTAGCCATCTTGTGTTACTCTGATGGTCTCTAATGTATGTGTGTAACTTAATTGTGCGTGCATGTGTACCTGTGCTGGAGAGTGTGTCTACTCTCCTTCTGTCTATCGCTGTATACTGCAATGTGTACGTGTGTGAGCATGCTTATCAGTCTGCACCACTCACAGATGGTGGTGGTGTGTTTGAATTAACTGTACTACCTTTCTACTCACACACACACACACACACACACACACACACACACACACACACACACACACACACACACACACACACACACACACACACACACACACACCAGAACCAACACGCATTGTGCGGGTCCCAGAACATCAGTCAGCCATCAGGGGCTCCTTGGCGCGCTTCGACTGCAAGGTCAAGTCGGACCCCACCCTGCCAGTCACCGTCTCCTGGCTCAAGGACGACAAGCCTCTCTCCCTGGGCTGGAGGTATGTACGGTGGACCTTTATTGGCCCTCACATTGAACCAACGTATCCGTGTTTGTGAAACAAGCCAGTTTTCTGTCCCAGGTTGAGGCGAGATGAGGAGTCCCTGTCCATCCCTAATGTCAACGAGGGAGACCAGGGGGTGTACACGTGCACGGCCAAGTCTGAGATCGACGAGGACGTTTCCTCCGCCCGCCTCACTGTGCTAGGTGCCCTGGCGCATGCACTTTACAAATATTACTATATTATATTACCAGTATTACCAAGATATGCTTTGGTTGAGATAGTGTCAACTGTCAAATACCCTTCAGTTTTATATACCTTATCTTTAGGGGTTCATATATGATCATACATAACATAACGTAACGTAAGTCCAAGGTCAGAAATGGATCTGTTTATACATAGGGTTTAAAAGGATTTATGGTTTGGTATAGTTCAGGGTAAATATCTGACATGCCTGTTATCATTCCTATATTTCCCGGAACCATCCAAGGAAAACTATAATCCCAATGTTGTGACGTCTCACACACACATGCATACAAACACTTACACAACTAGAGCCCTAGCATGTCTGTCCTTGGATGGAGAATGTTTTGCTCTTCCATTTGAGCAAATCACTTTTCCACATCCAAATATCCTGTGTGAGAGTAATATTTGGTCTTATAATGCTTAACATGTCCTGCTAGTGAAACCTAACAAATCGTTTGTATTCTCTAATGATTTTTAAACAGTGTCTGCAAGTTATTTTTTACTATGCCTAGATGGTGTGAACCTAGATTAACCTACAGTATAGCAATAGTAGTAATAGTAGTAAAAACAATAGTTTGCATGCAGGGCAATATTGTAGTACTGCGTATAATATCTATGGCCCACTTTACACGACAACGCTCCCGGGTGAAACCGACAAAATATTTTATCAGATGTGCCTTTCGTTTAGACGGCGACGGCGTTTTTGGGGCTTAAAAATGCAAAAAAATGAACCCACCCTCCAGAGTGGAAATCTTTTTAGACGGGACCCTTTAGACGGGAACGCTCCACCGTCACGTTCCCGTCTAAAGGGTTGAAAACGCAAAAGTGCGCTCTGAGCTGCTCACGCTGGCTATCCTCGCGTACGCGTTGACGTCAAATCCATGTGCAGTACAGCCAAACAACAACAAACATGTCGGATTATTTACATCAGTCGGACATTGAAGTTGCCCTAGCTGCTCTGATATCTCTCCAGGAGTCATTTCAGCAATTAAGCCGGGGGGGGGGGGGGGGGGGGGGGGGGGGGGAGTGCGCGATGTTCCAATTTCTGATCTTTCAGTCACAGTGAAAACCGGGGACATTTCCGGGGACAGCAGTAGCCGGGGACAGGTCACTGAAAACGGGGACTGTCCCCGGAAACCGGGGACGTCTGGTCACCTTAAAGTAGAAGGAAGTTTCAACGCATGCGCGCGCTCTTGGTGTTGTTGTATGGCAGTGCTTCACAGTACCACCTGGCCACCTGGCATGCATACTACATCAAATTTCACACACTTTTGCGTCACCGTGTGCATGCAGATTTCCACCCAAAGACGCTCGTCTAAACGCGAAATAAAAAGTGGGAACACAACGCCACTTTTGCGGTTTGTGTTCAGATCGTCGTCGTGTAAAAGGGCCCTGAGTTCAAACCAATGTGCTGTAGATCCAATCACAAGCATGATTGATTACAAGTGTGGTGTGTACTTAACTATAATCCAATCTAAACTGGACTTAACCTTGCTGATTGGCTAGTAGACTAACCTGTGAACTTTAACCTTTTCCCTGCCCTCTCCTGTCGTCTTGTCGACCCTGCCTCACAGAGGAAGTCTACTTCAACCCCTCAGTATCTAGTGCCTTGCCCGCAGGTAACACTCAGGGCTCTGCTTTAACAAAAACCTTATGGATGCTTCATTGACCATTTCTATCTTTCCTTTTTTTTGTTATTCTGTTGGTTTGTTCTTTTGTTAGTTCGTTCTTTCTTTCATTCTTTCGAGTTTATGTTTCAATCTGGCTAATCCGTCAATCATGATTTTACACTTTTCACAGGTGTCATCTTAGGACAAACACAGTTGTCACTCATAACACTAATTATAGCGCTGTACCAGAGCATGGGTTGATTTATCTTCACTAGTTTAGTCTATTAACGGCGCCCTGGTACATAAAAGGAGCAGACCTGTTATGAGCAACACCTGTGTTTGTCGTTGTCGGTGTGTGTGTGCGCATATGTGTGGGTGTGTGTGTGTGTGTGTGTGTAACACCTCTAAGGCCGAGTTGTTGTGCTCTCCTCAGACCGCCCGGCCCCCCCAATGGATCTGGAGCTGTCCGACCTGGCAGTCCGCAGTGTTCGTCTGACCTGGATACCTGGAAACGACCACAACAGTCCTGTCACACGTCAGCTTACGCACACACACACACTCACCGCAATCACACAAAATACACACACATATCCCTGCACAAATGCACACACTATTATATTATCCTAAAGTGTATGTATTTTCTCTCTCTCCCGCTCTCTCTCTCTTTCTCTGTCCCTCTCTGCAGAGTTCTTGGTGCAGTTTGAGGAGGACCGCTGGGAGCCGGGGTCCTGGCAGAACCTGTCCAGCTACCCAGGGGACCTCAACTCTGTCATCCTGCAGCTCTCTCCCTTCATCAACTACCAGTTCCGAGTCATTGCCATCAACTCAGTGGGGCAGAGCGCCCCCAGCCGCCCCTCGCCCCGCTACAAGACCAGCGGAGCCGGTGAGAGGGCTCTTCACACTCCACTATGGAATGAAAATACTAATAAGAATTAGAATGATCATAATCATTATTATTAAATAATACATTCAGCATTAGAACTATTGGTGTTGACTTTTCTGAACGCAGCGCTCTAGGACGAATACAACACTGAGTATTGTAAGTGTCATTGTGTGTGTTTCCCAGCTCCGGATGCGATCCCCAGCGGCCTACGAGGATGGGGCACAAAGAAAAACAACATGGAGATCACATGGGAGGTGAGACATACTGTGTACACTGAGAACAAGATGGGCGGGCACCAACAGATAAGAGAGATAGGAATGTTTCATTCCTGTGATATTGTGTCCACAAGGCCCTGTCCAGTTCAACAGTACACATTGGGATGTTTTGTGACCACTGGGCTCAGGTTGCAGTCGATGAGGGGATTGAATTGGAAATCATAAAACAGATGTCATTGTCCTGAATACATTCTTGCTAATGCACATTAAGATGTGTTGCCAAGCAACTATAGATACACTAGTTCGCTATGTTCTGAGCCCTCCTTCTTTTATTTATATTATATTATTATTATCTAATCAGTGTATGATATCTGGTTTCACTTTATACAGTATATACGCTACTCAGGGATAGCTTGTTGTTTTGGTAGGGATCTGAATGGTCTTCAGATTCTCCTCTGAATTTATTGCAATGGTTATTTTCAAATGTTTGTCTCATTGTATCCAATGTCGAAATAACCAATCTCAGGGCCTTACGGATGGTTGTCCTGAACTCTTTCCAAGATGTAATGTCCAATAACGCTGTCCAGAGTGAAGTTCTTGATATTGGATACTATTATTGTTGACTGTGAATTAAATCAAGCAATGTACTTTAAACAAAAGGGTAAATATGGTACATAACCCTCAGTTGTCCTCTGTTCTCCTCTCTGTTTCAGCCTCTGCTCAACCTGGAGCGAAATGGCCCCAACCTGCACTACAGCGTGTGGTGGCGGCGGAAGGACACGGACGAGGAGTGGAGCAACGTGACCACAGTGGGCGCCAAGCACACGGTGCACGACACGGAGACCTACGTACCGTACGAGATCAAGGTCCAGGCACGCAATGACTTCGGCTCCGGGCCCGAGTCCAACATCGCCACGGGATACTCTGGAGAGGACAGTGAGTCGGATATAGAAGGAATACAACGATGGGAAAGAAAAGGAAAGGGAAAGAAAGAGAGAAAGAAAAAGAAAGAAAGAGAGAAAGAAAGAAAGAAGAAGAAAGAAAGAGAGAAAGAAAGAAAGAAGAAGAAAGAAAGAGAGAAAGAAAGAAAGAAAAATAAACAAAGAGAGCAAGAAAGGGAAAGAAAGAAAGAAAGAAAGAAAGAAAGAAAGAAAAAGAAAGAAAGAAAGAAAGAAAGAAAGAAAGAAAGAAAGAAAGAAAGAAAGGAAGAAAGAAAGAAAGAAAGAAAGAAAGAAAGAGAAAAAAAGAGAAACAAAAACATATGCTAATGTTAATACTCCAACATCACTTGTGTTCAGAGCCCACTGACCCGCCTACAGACCTGCGTGTGTCCAAGGTGGACAGCACCACCGCCAACATCCACTGGACCTCTGTGGACCCCAGCTCAGTCCTGGGGGAGTTCAAGGAGTACAGGGTAACACACACACTTACATGCATACATACTTACACACACACATGCACGCATGCACGAACACAAATAAATACAATTTTTGCTTACTAGCTTTGTAAGGCATCTTTGTAAATTCTGTGTCATCTACACCACAATGTGATTAATTCCCATCTTAACACACACAACACATTCCTAGACCATGTATGAAACAAGCGTACCCAGCAGTAAAACAGATTCTGAATCCTAATTTCTTCCCTTATACCATTTTTTTTCTCTACTCACTCCTTTCTCTCTGTCCTTTTCATTCGTCACCACCATGTATTCCCTATTTACTTTTCTCTGACCTCCTCTCCCCTTTCTCTGACCTCAGCTGTACTACTGGCGCGAGGCCAGCTTGTTGAAGGGCCTGCGCGTGTCCCGGGACAAGATGACCAAAGGTTTCTACAGCACGGCCCCGCAGCCCAGCGCCGTGCTGGGAGACCTGGTGCCCTACTCCCACTACAGGATGCTGCTGGTCGTTGCCAATAGCCGCTACGAGGGCCCGCCAAGCAACACAGAGGAGTTCGACACCAAGGAGGGAGGTGAGCTACCCACCACCCCCCCCTGCCCCGCTGTTAGGAGGAGAGGGATGGGATGGAGAGGGGAGGGGAGGAGGAGGATTTGGAGGGGAGGGGAGGAGGAGAAGACGGGAGTGGAGGAAACAGGAGGATTAGAGAGGTGGAGGAGGAGGAGGAGGAGGAGGAGGAGGAGGAGGAGGAGGAGGAGGAGGAGGAGGAGGAGGAGGAGGAGATGGGGAGGGGTGAATAGGGTGAAAGTTAGATGTCCTATATGTCAAATAATCAATGAAGTTTAGTTGTAATAGCCTTTTTTTCTGCCTTTGTGTGTGCGTGTGTGTGCGTAGTGCCGGATGCTCCAAGTTACTTCAGGATTGTCCAGAGGAGTTTGGACAACATCCGCCTGGAGTGGAACAAGCCGCTGGAGCCTAACGGCATTCTGATTGGCTACCAGCTCAAGTACCAAACAGGTGGGGTCAGCACAAAAATGAAGCGTTCTAATTGGCTACCAGCTCAAGTACCAAACAGACCAATCAGAATCGATTATTCCAGAAAGTAATAATCTAACATAATACTTGTGTTTCCCGTGTGTGTGTGTGTTGTGTGTGTGTGTGTGTACAGTGAATGGCTCCAGGGTGGACCGGCCGCGCCTCGAGACCTTTCCCCCCAACGTGACGGAGTACAACATGCGTCTGCCGGACCGCGCCACGCGCTACAAGTTCTACCTGTCAGCCCTCACCCAGGTGGGTGCAGGGGTGGCCTTCTCTGATGAGTTCCCCCGCTCTGCCAATGAAGGTGAGCACACACACACATACACACACACACGCACACACACACACACGCACACACACATATGCACAAATATGTGCACACACACAAACACACACACACACACACACACGCACAAACACACACACACACACACACACACACATACACACGTGCCCATGCACACACATTTGCATATATATGTGCACATACAAACACGCATGCAGGCACACACACACATACGAACACACACACATAGGCTAAAGGAAGTATAAAGGAAGGCTTTTTAGATAGGTTGATGCCAGCATTGCAAGGTATGGTATGTCTATATCTAGATGAATGAGTGTAAGGACAATATAGCATGTTTTAAATGTAGAGACAGAAAATATTTGTTTGATTCAATAAAACACATTCAATGAAATGACACAACCGAGACAAAACAGTTGGGGCTATTCAGGTATTATGTAGGCATGTGCATTGTGAAAAACATAGTAACAATATATTTATTTTGGACTGCTAGCTGCAGTCTGCTATAGTGCATTATGGTACTGGAAGTTGTGGCCAACCTCTTGCTGAGGAGGTAAGTCCTCTCGTCACTTTGAACAGCAACTGTTCTGCTTGGCTTCATCCACTCTTTATTGCTGAGCACTTTTTTCTCACCTCACTTTTATTTGGATTTTGGTTGCAAAAATAACAGAGTAGAGAGCAACCCAGAAGGAAAAGGATTTTGATATTTCACTGAATTTTATTATGATTTTTGTTATTTTAATGTAGGACTAGTAGACCTGTATTAATCCACTCTTAACAAACAACCAAACAGACAAACATGTACAGAGAACGACATCTCAAACTAACTGTGGTTTATTTTTTATTGTCACCTCCATTCAGTAGTGGAATGGTAACTGTTGATGTGAAGGATAACTAATAATAATAGCATCATCAACGCTATCATAAGAGACACAAAGGGGTCCTGAAACTGAACAGAAACGTTTGGTTCTCATATGACACGAAAAGAGGATCTTTTGACTTTTGTCTTATTATTCCACAGTAACATCTGATTTAGTGAACACAAAGCCCATCTCTCTTAGATTACAGTCACCTGGAATAGATGGGGACATGAAAGAAAAGAATGTAGCTCAGGGCATTCAATCACAGATTTTGACTCCCAAGTTTCAGCGCTGTCCTCAGACGCCGTATAGAAGAGGTTTAGAAGAACAAACCCAGCATCTCAGGTCCCACCTGGCTAGCTCTTTGTGTCTCTGACTGTGTAATGATGCCCATTCCATGGTATGGGAACCAGGTTGGCCCAGATTGTGTGCTAGCCGCTTTTATTTTGAAGGACACCTCCGCCAAGATAAGAGACACAAACACAAAACACAAGCCGTCCAATCACAGAGAAGCTCTCAACTCAGGCTTGGTTCTGTGCTGCCTTTGTGACTCCTGGGCCTGACTACAATATATAATGACTATTCATATGTGTGTGTGTGTGGGTGTGTGTGTGTGTAATGACTGGGTGCTTTGTTGGGGAGACATGGATGGTCATTCTCTAAGAGATTTCCATGCTAATGCCGTCTTCACTCAACAGTCTGTGGTTACTTAGATTGCTTATAATTGGAGTGCACACAGAACCCACACACACCCACACACACGTATGCATGCACACACACACACACACACACACACACACACACACACACACACACACACACACACACGTATGCATGCACACACACACACACACACACACACACACACACACACACACACACGCAAACATGCAAACACGCACACATTCACACTCACACACACACACTGTCAACATCATCAGATAAGTGTGTAGGATATTCTCTGCTGCTGTCCATTCTCGACTCCGCCTTGTTCCGTCTTTTTTTCCTCCCTGTTGTCTTATGAGTGTCTCTCGTCCCGTAACCCTCTCTCTCCTTCAGTGTGTTTCTGTCTGACATTCTAGTTGTTCCTTCTCTGTTTGATGTGTCCCTTCGTTTTGTGCTCTGTGTTTTCTCCTTCTCTTCCTTCTTCGACAGGGAACTTAACGGGCTCTGGTACTGACGCCCCAGGCCTAGGTAATGCTGATCTAGGGAGGGGGTGGGGGGGGGGGGGGGGGGGCTGGCTTGGCTGGCTGTCCATCTGCTTGTCTTTTTGCTTTTTGTTTTTATATTTCATTACCATCCCCTTCAGTCCATCATGCCCTCTTGTCAGCAGCACAGTCCAGTTCCAGCTAGAGTTGGTTTCCCTGCCTGTCATTGTGTCGCCCCCTGCAGCTGGCACACAGTCATTGAACAGTAGTGTTGTGGTAGTTTGGCTATTTCACAATGAACATAATAAGGATGTTTAACAATGACTGCAAGTTGCAACCTTTATTTGGTCATTTATTGATATCATTTTAGAAGCCTTATGGTGGACCCAGTCAATTGCTGTTTGGATATCTGATTAGGATATTAAAGCATGTGGTGCTACTACTATCCTGTCCTTAACTTGACAAATACATTAGAAAGACTATTATCTGTGGTGCTGGTTTGTACTGCTGTCAATTCTGATTTCCTCTCAATCTTATTCGTATCGATGTGTGCTTTCAGGGATCAAACCATTCAATTCAGGACAAATCATGTTTTAGTATCACCTATCCAAAGTCATTGTTTTGGGATTTTTCAGACAGAATAAATGCACTCATCAGGCATAACACACTGCTAGTAAAGTTTCAGCTGTCTTCACTGTGCAGTATGGTTTACCGCAAACTTTGACCCCATACGTCTTCATCCTCTCTTCACCCAATCCCTGATGGCGCACTTTGACTGGGGGGGGGGGGGGTTGCACTAGCATTTTGCCTGGATCTGCATCTTGCCTGTTTGGATTTGTGTCGGCGGGAAGGTGGGGTTGGGATCTAGAAATCATCTGTTGCCTCACTCCTAACTGGCTGACTGGCTTGCTCTCTCACTTGCTCGACTGCTGTTTATTTTAACCCATGCACCGCATTGCAACTGCATTTCATCTGCTGCCTGTAGCCACTGGTCAGAGGTAGAAAATGCGTTTCCAAGGTAAGGAGCAGCATGCTGCTTTCTGCTACAGCTCCGCACAGAGAAGAGACACAGAGACTCCTGGCTCACATACAGATGTCTGACTCCTTAGAGCACAGGGAAAACACTGCTCTGGATTTCCAAGCTGAGAAAATTCTTCAAAAAGAAAATTCTTCTTTTTGAATGTGGAAATATACGAGGCATCATACACACTTGTATTGAAAGTGAAATAAAACATTTTGGATTACCCATTAACAAATGCTAACCACATGTATTTCCAGTTTTACAGGACACTACTTAAAATGTAGACCTGTTGTAACACCCATAGTTGGCCTCTAGGTGGTGCTGACACATACACCTATGATAAGCTCATGGTGTTTACTTTCAGAATCGGAATGATTTTATTTTGCCAAGTATATCTGCACATACAAGGAAAGTGACTTGGTGAGGTTGGTGCATAAAATACATAAAGCAACATGATATCAGCAAAATATTAGGATGCAGACGCATCACCATTAAAATGGAGAGCATGAATGAGAGCACAAGATCAGACAATAGCTGTGTCTACTAAAATGTTTTTATCAAGCACATCTTTATCTATCGCTCACCAAATCTAAAGAAATGCTACAATCTGTGTGTGATTGTCATCCATCCAAGCTTTCCTATTTATCCTCCATTTTTAGTCAATTGACTCATTGTATGTGTATATGTACGCGCATGTGTGTTTCAAGTCGCGGTTGATACCTTCAACTTTATCTGATCCTATGCTCTCTCTCCCCCCTCCTCCTCCTCCTCCTCCTCCTCTGTAGTCGAGCTTACCGACGACAGCGTTTCTTCATCTTTCCCTCCTACTCCTCCTCCCCTCCCTCCAACCATCGTTACTCCTACAACCATTAGTACCACAACTTCTACTACTACCACTACTACTACTGCGACTACAACCACCGCCACTACTACTGCCGTTACTACAACCACAACTGAGGCTCCCACGACTACAGCCCCCCCGCTGGTCACCACCAAGCGTGCTGACCAGAACGTATTGGGTACAACAACATGGCGATGGAAGCGTTGCTTCCATGTTCTCTTATAGATCGCATGGTCGTCATTGTTTTTGTTGCTGTTGTTTTTGTTGTTGTTGTTGTTGTTAGGCGGATCCAATCTGCTTGGTGATCATGTTATTCTCTTCACCTGACCAAATGGGAACATTCATTTTTGGGGGCTGCATTCTGATATGCTGCTTGTGTTTCGGTGGCTGTAGCCTGTGGATTTGAGAGGCAGTGCCTCAGCGTATCTGAGTGTAGCCTAGCGGACAAGGCACCCTGGGTCGCGGTCAGGAAGTGAGAATTGCAAGTGTTGAAATCGCAAAGAAAATGACAGCATATAGAATGGGTATTCTGAGGCCCTATAACCTTGTGTATGTATACAATTAATACGTTTTCTATTAGGTTTGCTACTAACGGTATACTTTTTTAAATGTACATTTATTTTTCAAGAAAGCAGCATAAAACAAAACATCCTACTACATACTGATCCTCCCTTAGCTAGAAGTAACTAATCCAAAATGTTTCATGTGCTGAAAATCCTTTTGACTTTTTTTTTTTAACCTTTTGCTAATATAGAGTAAGACATGTTTCAGTCTATAAGAAAAGTATACTCATTGCTTTGAGTAGAGATGAAATGGTAACTACACACTAGACCATTTTTGTGAGTTGGTTGCCATCTACAGGTTAAAATCAATGTATATATGTATGGGAAATGACGGTATTGAAGAGCCTTCCCTGAACTTCAGAGGTTATATTTATATTCTTGTCAGTGTAGACTGACCTTGGTACTCTGTGATGTGAGCAAAGTGATGTGTACATCCCAGAGTACCATGTAGGCTAACAAGCCTAGGATGTGTTTTTGCAGTTGGGGTGGCAGCAAACTGCAAACAGAAGCAGTGTAGTGTGGTGTGTTGTGTTTCAAAAATGGATCCCAAGCAGTTCAGATACCCAGAGCTCTCCTTTTAAAATGAACCTTTAGTGTATAGTATGAATGGGTAGAATAATCCAGCCGTGTGCCTGTGTGTGTGTGTGTGTGTGTGTGTGTGTGTGTGCGTGCGCGTATGTATGCATGCGAGTGGATGCTGTAATCGATGAACCCTTTCTGACCCTCTGACCTTTGACCCCCCCCCCCTGTAGAGGTCCCAGGGCGGGCGATCTGGAATCTGACCGTGAAGCCTAACAGTAACTACGCTAACGTCAGCTGGAAACACAACTTGGATGGCAGCAGCGAGTTTGTGCTAGAGTTCACACTGGACAGTAAGAACCCAGACCACCTAGCTGGGCATGAGTTTCCCCAGAACAGAACCGCCACAAAGCCCCCTCCCACTGTTTTGATTTGACTTTTTTAACTTTTATTTTACCAGGTTAGTGTCCCTTGAGATTAAACATCTCAAATCAAGACGACCTAAAATGCAATAAATAATGCGAAAGAATAGTACAGGTTTTAGTTAAAACATCTTCAATAGTTTGTGCTTCCCTCTGTTTTACAAAAGATTTAAATTAAAAAAGTGTGATTAGGTCCTGTAGCTAAAGCCCCTGCAGGTTAGTCCAGGCAGAGGGGGCAGAACATATGAAGGCCTTCAGTGCAAGTGAACTCATAGAGATATTAATTCAGCACAGAGTATATAGACTTTTGAATACATTTACTGAAAACTATTGGAGATGTATTGACATTATGCTGCAGATCTGATGTGGGTCAAAGACTTAAGTCTGCAGCAAGGAAAACTAGGTTAACCGAATTAGGTCATGTTTCATTTATCTAGGGAAATGAGACAAGTTCAAAAAAGACTATTGATAGTATACATTTTGTATATAATTTATAATAGTCACATTCAAGGTTTCTTTCAACTTCCACAATAATCTAAACTAAACTAAATTCTGGTTAATTGATTAAGTCACAACTTCACCCGACTATAAAATGACATTTATTTATGAATCTAGCAAATGCAGCCAAACTTATACAAAACCAATAAACAGGCATATGTCATTTGCAAGCCAAATTTGAATTTTAAAGGTAGTTATAAACCTGATTGGGTTACCAATATAATTCCAAAATATCTTATCTAGTTGTCTGTAATTGCACAAGCAACCTCCGTCTTTTCAATGAATACTACATTTCTTTTAAAATGTCATTTTATTACATGGATTTATTATATAGAAGATCAATTCCCCTCCTCAGTGTTGGGCCTGCTTCGTGTTGGCTGAGCAGTTCTTTCTAGTTGCTCATACACTAACTCTAACCTGATGTGAGTCTCTCGTCGTCGAAAGGCTCACGTCAGGATGAAGTCTCAGCCACCGAATGGAACAAAAATGTAATAATTTGCATAATTTCAAATCGATGAAGAATGTATAACTGAGAGGGAAAGAATGGCTAAAAATAGAGGCGTACAAGAAAAGATAGAGTAAGACTCGTCTTTGAAGGGAACTTGTGTGCAGCAAGTTTAAGAAAGCTCAGTCCAACCCCTCTCCTCTCAACTGGGAGAAATCCTTTGGATTAGAGTTACTTCATTTGTAAGGACACTGAACGATCGGCAGCATGCTCTGCAGTACGTTCAATGTGTTTTTTTGTCACTCTCTCTCTCTCTTTACATGAAGAGTGATGAAAACACACAAAGTCTCAAATTTGAAGTACATTTCTTTAAAACCTCTTCTTTAAAGATATCCTATACATGCTCTGTCTTCATTACGTTTGGACTGTTGTTCTCTTTCTTATGCACATTATGTCGTTGTCTCTTGTCACACTCTTTTATAAATGGATAATTATTTCGCTGCTGTTGCCTGAACCGCACACCTATCATATCACTTTGTTTGCACTGCAGACACACCTGCCTGGCTGTGATTGGCTGTTGAGCTGACTGGTTGCTGCTTTGTGTTTTGATGACTAGCTATTTGAGTGTGTCTATGCGTACGTCTTACGGCTTGCTTAAAATATATATGTATATTGTTGAATGATGCTTCAAAACACATTATCACACGTACACTTTTTAAAGAGCCGCTTGGCCATAAAATAACGATGTAATGAATTTGTAGATTGGTGCCATTGTAAGCTAGTGTGAGAGCACATAGTTGCTAAACATTTAGCTGACTATGCCATGGGGTTCCTCTATGGATCTTCTGCCACACTGCTTCTATACATGGTTAGAGTTTCTGAAAGTATTTATTTTAAAATGATTGCATATATAGAAGTTGTCAGGGAGGGCAGTCGTGCTTCACTCATTCCTTTCCATCAGATTTCAAAGAATGAAACAATAGTGTCTGCATGGACTAATAAAGCCTGGCTAATCTGCATCCCTCCGGTGGTCTGTCGTTTCGGGAGTGTTGTCTTGGCTTCAGCATGGTGGTTCTGCTTGGTCGTCCCAGACTCTTCCAATAGCTCACCTCCAGCAGGGCGTTCGATGGAGGGATCGGCAGACCACACCCTACTTCTGGGTGGTGTCATCGTGCATACGGCATGGTGCATCCCCGTCTCACGTCCTGCAACCTCCCTCTGTTTTTTATGTTACTTCATGGTCATGCTCATGGCTCTGCTCTGCCATTGCCATGACCAACCCATCTTTCCACAGGAAAGATGCAATTTTTAAATTTATCAATCCTCAGTGTCCGCCATAAAACATTCACCTCAAGTAACACCCGCCTCTCTGAACATTGGTCCACTGGTTGCTTCCACCGAAGTAGAGCCATGAGAAGATCTTAAAATTGGAGACAGAACGTGGAAGCTCAGATGAATGTAAAAAGCTTGAATGAAACCCCCAGAAGGGCTATAATACTCATGGGGGTGAGCTCTGCATTGTTCTGGTTCACTCTAATCCCAGTGGTACCCAACCAATCTCCCCCCCTTGGCGTCCCTGTTCAAGGTGACCCTTTCTCCCCACGAGCTCAGCTGTTAGAAGTGGCTCCGTCCAGGCCACACGTGCCTGGAGTGTGACCGCCGCGCTCTCATCTTCCTCTTCATTGTGTCTCCAAGGCAACGGGACAGTAAAAATTGTGCCGGTCAAACAGCAGCCGCCCATTACGGTGGCCGACCTGATTGAGGGTGCCAAGTACCGACTGCGGGTGTACTCCCACGAACACCACGGCATCAGCAGCGAGTCTTTCACCTTTGAGACCGGCACAGGTGAGACCCCACGCCCCAGCTAGCCCACCACCATGGGGTTACGTTGTCGTGGCAACAGCAGTGTGGCAACAGCAGTGTGCCAACAGCGCTTTACTGTGTACACTTTAGAGAGTTGCGGCGATAGTGGTTTTAGTTTATTTTAAAGGAGGAGGAAACTGAATGGAAATGCGTGTCTCTACAGCCTTTGACAATTTGAAAGATGCACGCTTGTGGGTGGTGGTAAGATAGTAATGTAGTTATAGAGAGGGGTGTGTGAGTTAGCCTTTAGACTCTCTTTGTGATGTTGAAATCATTGGTACACCACAAAACAGGATCGTTGGAACAAGGTTGTTTAACTGATTGTTGCCGTATGAAAAACTGTGAACTGTGTTTTTTTTTGAAAAACGTTTTATTCTGTGATTACAAGGATGGTTGTGTTTATCCTTCTTTAAATCTTTACCCACCAAACCATTGTAGTAAGTATTGTGCACCTTTTTTTCTTTTGTGTGATGCACTGGCAAGTGCCAGTTGTGTGACAACCTCCCTCTTTATACTGGCGGAGGTGTCCTGACATTCAGCGTTAAATACCTAGTGAAGGTTGTATTTGGGCCAAGAAACCAATTTCACATTCATGTATGCAGTTTTGTAGTGTCTGAATATTATTTAGCAACTCGTCAATGTTCTATTTCTATCTGTATGTGTTAAAAGCAATAGATGTTTTGAGTGTGGTGGGAGACGTTTTTATGCGCGTATCTTTATTGCTATATGGTAAGTGAGAAATGACATTAAGTTAACACTGACCAGGGCCCAGTTTCCCGAAAGCGTCGTTAGCCTAAGTGGTTCGTTAAGTACGTCGTACGACCATCAGACAGTTTTCACACCGTTTCCCGAAAGGATCGTTGCGTAACGAACATCGTTAAGACGCTCGTAGCGAACGAGAGCTCCAGGGGTACTCGTAGCGCACTACGAGCGTCGTTAACACATCCAATACCACTGAGTGTCCAGCTGGTGACGCTGAAGTTACGATAGGCTATACAGCTTAGTCTATGTTATACCATGGTCTGGGTGAATACTATAATCTTATCTTTGATGCACACCTAGGAAAGACGTTGACTATGGCTATGAAGATATAAAATATTATTAATTGATTAAATATTAACAGAAATGAATGGACGACGCGGAGGCGTGAACCGCGGAGGACGGTTCTGTTAATGGACACCTCGAAGGGCATTATCCCGTTTATACCATGGTCACTTACGAAAGAAAGAAATATTTACTCAATTAATAGTACTTGAATGTGTTTTAGAGTTAAAATCGTGAGGTGTTTTTTTAATTTATTTTTTTACAAATCGAGCGGACTATTTAATATCTCCCGTATGCAGGCGTTGCCAAGCAACGTGGCCATAGCGTCTTCATAGCGTCAACGTCTTTCGTAGGTGTACTTTTCAACCTACACCCTCCAGCCAATCAGAATCGAGTATATGTATTTCAGCACCGTGTCAGTGGACAGGTACAAGGCTACGATCGATTGAGTTTCGGGAAACGCACGGAAAAAAATAACGATCGTTCGAAAGATGATTCGTAAGAAGCATCGTAAGATGGATCGTACATCGTTATCGGGAAACTGGGCCCAGAACACTTCTCGTCTCATAAACAAACAAACATGTTGCTGTTTGAGATGATACACCGGATATCTGACACCTGTATCATCCATCTTTACTGGCCAACGCCAAGTCAGGAAATTACATCACAAAGTGGGCGGAGCTTCTCCCCTGAAGACGGGTCAGGAAGAACCTACTGGTCCAACTTATAATGTTTTTTTTTCTCCCCCTTTGTGCTTTTTGTCTGTCTCTCTCTTTGTGTGTGTGTGTGTCCAGCCTACAGCAAGGACCCGGTGGACATCGCCACCCAGGGCTGGTTCATCGGGCTGATGTGCGCCATCGCCCTCATCATCCTCATCCTCCTCATCGTTTGCTTCATCAAGAGGAGTCGAGGTGGTAAATACCCAGGTGAGAAACACACACACACACACACACGGAAACAGTTGTTTTTGTGAATTGAACAAACTGTGCTGAATGTGCACTTCAATGTTGAATGCGTCAGAGCAAACAGCAGTGCTATTTTGAATGTGGCCAGGTGTGTTCTGTGAAATCGGCAAATGCAAAAATGCTCCTCACTGCCCTGAGAAAGTGCCCGCTAGAGGAGAAATGTGTACATTTTGTTCTAACTATCAAGGTATTGTTTTTATAGGGTAACAGAAAATCAGGGAACTAGAAGGACCATCTCATTGGTAAAGACACCTGTAGGGTGCTGTTAAACATAGCATATTATTCTTTTCACATATTGGATCACTACAAACAAACAAGCCCAGAGTAGTTTTGAGCAATATGACTACCCATAAAAATAATCTAGAGTCCTGTTAATGTTTTGCAGTTTCTATAATGTCTAGGTGGCGAATGCCTGACTGGTTGCTCAAAGGTTTTTGGTAGGTGCCTGATATTGGTGACGTCAAACTGAGGACTAAAACACATTATGGTTAATACCTAATGGAAGCATAATAATAATAATAACAATAATAATAATAATAATAATAATAATAATAATAATAATAACCAACATAATCTAATCAACACGATGTATTTAACAGAGCTGAGTTGAATTAACAGCTACCAGTACTACCAGATATAAAAAGATATGAAACCACCAGTGACTGACTAACTCAAAGTTTTCAAAAATAAGATTGAATTCAGAATGACTATGAATATGAATACTACTGTGTGTGTGTGTGTGTGTGTGTGTGTGTGTATTTGTGTTTGTACATTACATGAGTAAGAAACATTCAAATAATGAGCAGAATGGCAGAAATAGTAATCAGCTCCTTTTATTTCCACAGTGCGAGATAAAAAGGATCTCCCTCTGGACCCGGTGGATCAGAAAGAGGATGGATCTTTTGACTACCAGTAAGTCCAGCTGCTAGTGTTTTTTTCTCACTGTGTTTTTGACCTATATCCTGTATATTCTCTATGTAAAGCAACGTCGATGACGGCTACATCTCGCACCCACCATGTAAGTAACGCGCTACACAAGTAGTTGTACAGTTGTACAGTCCGCCCCCCCCCCCCCCCCCAAGAAGTAACTATGAGAAGAGACTATCATAGCAACCTGCATTATAACAACCAGGAGAGTACGCTTCATGAGCGGGAAATTAAAATGTATTAAAGTGTGAAGAAAAGTATTGCTTTTCAAGAGCTTATAATTGCTCAAAGATATGTCTGCATAGTAGCTGATGTGTGTGTTCAGGTCACTATGTGGGATGTAGTCTCACTGCGTGTTGCTGAGTGACATGTGGTTTGTCCTTCTTCCAGGTCCCGTTGATCTCACTTGGCACCATGGGAGACTGTCACGGTCTCTCTCTGTCTCTGTCTCTCTCACTATAAAACACCTGTTAACACCTAACGCCACCACTGCTAATGCGCGATTATTAATACCGCAATTTACACTTGTACTCAACCACCTTATACTTAATATACTTAATACATTAATACAAAGGTGACTTTTGGCTGTTTGCTGAAAGAATTCATTGTGACATATCCCTGCATGCCTACCATCATTAGGTCATGGATAATAATGTGTTCATTAATATTAATGCCTGACATCTCTTGCAGTCTTGGGTCATTTCTAAGCTGGCTCTCCGAATCTGGCAAAATACTACAATACTAATGTCTGTGTGTGTGTGTGTCTGTGTATGCTTGCTTATATTTGTGTGTGCATATATATGTGTGTGTGTGTGTGTCTGTGTGTGCTTGCTTATATTTGTGTGTGCGTATATGTGTGTGTGTGTGTGTGTATGTGCATGTCTGTGTGTGTATGTATGCATCGGTGTGTGTGTGTGACAATATGGCTAAGTGTATGAGGGCACTCACATTCCTCTGGTGGTGGAGGACTTTCCTTGCTACTTTCCTTTCTCTCTATACCCTATACCTCTTCTGCTCTCTCTCTCTTTACCTCTCTATTCCTCTCTTTCTCTATCTCTTTCCCTCCTTCTGTACCACCCTCCACTGTCCTCATGCTGAAATGCGTCGTCTGTCCCCGACAGGAACGAAAATGAAAATGAAAATGAGAAGGAAAACGAGAACAGGTACCTTGGCTTTGGCCGGGCGTGTCACTCTCTCTCTCTCTCTCTCTCTCTCTCTCTCTCTCTCTCTCTCTCTCTCTCTCTCTCTCTCGGCCTGCGCATGCCAGGGTGGGAAGGGCAAGTGCTTCTGCTGAGAAGAGGAGGGGGAAGGGTGGGTGAAGAGGGGGACAATTTTGCGACTGTGGCAAAATTGTGATGCTAAGAAGTTCTGTGTTGGAAAGTTTCAAGGATCTTTCCGGTCACACTAGGTTGCTTTTCCAAACAACCGGCCAACAATTGTATTGGATCATCTCCATTTGTTCAGCCCAGAACGTTAATCAGAATTTGAATTTGATTTGAATTTGATGATTTTTTTTTTTTCTATAATTGGTTAGAAATATATTTTTAAGGTATTAGATTAAATGTAACCATATCTAATACCTAATGCCTATCTAATACCTAATACCTAAACTGAGCTATGGAAATAGTTCAGTTTAGGTATTGGTTAGATATGGTTTGGGTAAAGATTTGGTTTTGTTAAGGTAAAGGTTATGATCTGGGTAGAAATAATGAGTTGCGCGTATAACTGCATTATTAGGAAAGCAGTGCATCATGGGAATATCCACTAGAGTGGTCTATATATTCTGTGTGTCACACAGAGTGAGTGTGGTGACAAATGAGTTTGGTCCTCTTTTACTTTCTGTTCCTCTTTTTACAGAAGAATAGCGGCAATGTAATGTTCAAAGTCTATCATACATGAGGTCTATTATAATAATACTCAATGATGACAATGATACACCAACATAATGGTCACTACCCTGCACAAAGTGTACAAAACACTGTTGATAAATTATTATGATGCAAACTTTATTATGTAGGTAATTATGGCTTTTATAGCCAGTTAGTGGTCTCTATTCTGCTTTGGACCATGTAGCGCCTTCCTTTCTACAGGCAGGTCTTTTCAGCAAGGAAGTGAAACACAAATGTTTGATATGCAATAGATTTAAGCTTACGGTGTAATGGATTTAAATGTGGAATTTGTTAGGTAAAATGGGTTTTAATTAATTAATGAATTCTTAATTAATAAATAGGTTTAAATTAATATACTGTATAAACAAAACATTAAACTTTAGTGAAAACATTAAAACATAACTGATTAAAAATGAGATGAGAATGTAAGTTGACGGGTAGAGGCCTGGTTCCTTGGGGGTGTCAAACGCTAACCGTTAGCATTGGACGACAACCATTAGCATGAGAAGAGATGCAAAATCAGAATTGAAAGAGAGCAATCTTTGCTACGGATGTCAAAATGTAATCTGCAAGGTATGTCAAGTTGCTTCATGCATGAATGTGTTGGCATAGTGATCCTTAAAGCCCAGATGAACAGCAAGAAGGGTTGTATGGTTCTGGTCCAGTCGCTTCCATGTTTTCCACTCTTCTTTGGGGTTAATTGCTTTGTGTTTCCTCAGATAGCTGACATTTCAAAGGTGTCTGGAACTAGAGGTGTGAGCTGAAAGGTGGTGAGGGAAATCTCCCGTGGGTGGGGGAAGCAAAGTGGAGGGTCTTTGTTTGGCACAATTTGACGCCCACAAGGAACTTATTCAAGGGGAAAAGAGCTGGTTTGAAAGAAAAAATGCAGCCAACTCCACAAATGTAGTATCTTGCATTAGATTCAATATGAATTAGTGGATGTGTTTTCTGTAGACAAAAGGAACTTCTGCTCATGAAAAAAATACTGCCGCAATACACCTACCCCTCAGGTGTTTTCTTTCATCAAATTCATTCAAAATGTACCAAGGGATCCTATGGGACTAGATAAGTTATTGTGGTTGTTGTGTGTGACTGCATGTAAAAGCCTTATTCATGTATGTCATGTTATTTTAGACCTATTGGTGCATTCCTGCCCTTTGAGTGCATGCTTTGCTGCTACGCCCTGGCACCCAACAGTTAACCAATCAGTTTACAATACAAGATACAAGTGTATCTGAAAGTTGTTGACTTTACTGTGTCACTACTACAGTTATATCCATGCTTTTTATTGCTTGATGTCTGTTATATATTGCCTATCTAATATGCTAGGATGTAGTATATGAAAGATGGCACTCTTATGTTCTATTTATCTATTGAGTCTATTGCCCTGCATCTGCATTTGTAAATCTAGTTCAGTATGTGTTTGGTCAGCATGCCTGTCGGTTTCCCAGCACTGTTTGTTCTTGTTTTGTCAGTTCAGGTGGTCACCTTGTGTCTGTATTCTCTTTTTTATTTTACTTCTCTCCCTTGGTTTAAAGGTCTCTTGAAAGGTATGAAAAGACGAGAATCTCCTGCATCGCAACCCTAACTCCTGCGTCCTAATCCTGCCTCTTAATAATGCATTTTCCAAAGCATTTGCAGTGGGTTTTTAATCGATTAATATCCACTTCACATGTCCGCTATGAAATGACAACACTTGAACAAAACACCTTTTTTTTGTAACATGCTTCATCAATAAACAGGACACATTTTTGAGGAAAGTCAAGTTTCAGTTTTTAAGTTGGAGGCGCAATACAGTCAGCAATGACTTTCGCTTGACTCATTTCTGAGCTCTGTTGTAAATCTTTGCTTCCTTTAGAATGCTGGCCTCAAAAAAACACAATAACCCTAATCAGATAATTGAATCATCCTCCATGCTGTATCTTTCACTCTGAAAGGCTTTTTTTTTTTGAAGTCAAGGAAATAAACAGGCTACCTCTGAAAAACCCCTGGCACACTAACATGGCCAGGGGTGTGCAATACAGGAGAAAAAACAACCTTACAAATGGTACAGTGAGAAGTTATCAGACGAAGCGGGGAAACATATTTAATTAGCCTTGAGAGATGAAATCTTAATGCATCTCTCTTGCCCTGACTATATAGTGCAATGTCCTTCTGGTTCACTTCCAGCCTTGGAAAGACAGAGCTATGGAGAGCCATATTTGTATTTACCAGCCGTAGTGCAGCTCATCAAGGGTTTGTTATAGAAGTATCGCTCATGCTATAGTGGCTATAATGCTACTAGCTGTATGGTAATGATCTCTTCCCCTGATAAACATCCTCAATCTCTATATTAATTGATTAAATGGTGAGACCCTTTTCTGCTGTAATTGAGGTATGCTTTTACGCTTACACACTATGTGTAGCATCTTATTATGATATCTCTCTTGCTGTGTGTGTGTGTGTCTCTCTCTCTCTCCCTCTCTCGCTCTATCTCTCTGTATCCTGAGTCCACTGTACTCCTCACCTCAAGGCCTGGGTTTCTCCACTCTATATATCTGAAGCTCGTCAGCATGATCAATTGTAACTTGATCAGTGGCTCTGAGGCTCCTGTGAGGGGATTGGATTGCAGCACTGATCCCTGTGGTTTATGAAGACTGGTGTATAGAGTGTAACAGCATGAAGCATGACTGTGGCTGGGCGATAATTACATTCCCTCATCGTCTTTCAGTGGCAACACGTTAACATGAAATTGATCGCATTTGCAAGAAACTAGGGTTTGAAATGTTAAGGGGTGTGTATTCATTACCATATAGTTGAAAATACCACATTCTAAAATATGGGATTTTCTATTTCATGAAAATACAAGACATATTGTGTAAAATAGCTTTAATCATCTCAATTAATCCCTTTATATCGCCCAGCCTTAGAAAAAATGTCAGACGTTTCCAGAGAATATGCTGAGGCGAGAGGAAGCCTCGCAGGCAGGCAATGCAGTGCGAAGTACGGAGAAAATATGTCTTTGAGAATGACAAAGACGAGCAGTTGCCAGTGCTCCAGCGTGCATCCCTTTCAGTGCTGAAGAAAATACCCTTCCTGCTGTTTCTGCTGCAAGCTTGGTCTAGCCTAGAAAGAAAACGCTAGTCCACAGTTGTTCCCCATGCATGATGTTTTCTCTCTCCACCCCCCTCCCCCCAGCACACAGAATGGGAAATGGAGCCATGCTCTGAAAGGAGATGAAACCTGGAAGCTTTAGCACCAACTCATGTGACTCATGTCTTGATGCAGTCGTGGATTTGAAGTGTTTTAATCTCTGGTCAGAATATGTCCCCATCCGTAAGCATGCGTATGGGAATGCGTGCGTTCTTAACATCCTTAAGGAGTGTATAGAGAACTCCACATGGTCAAGGACTTTCTGGCTTTTTGTAGAACAGCAAGCATTGTGTGGTATGGGTTACACGTTATTACTTCTAATTTACTCAATCTAATCCAAAACGTTTCAGTATTTTCATTACCGCAACACTTTTTTCTTACCCCCACCCCCTTTAGATTCAGATTCAGTGTACCTCATTAATCCCCAAGGAAAAATAGTTGACCCACTCTTCTCTGTAAACCCAATGGATAGGATGGGTCAAGGGTCAAGGGTCACAGCCACACACACAACCATGATAACCATTCCTGGCTTCATCACAGCCTTCCCCACACTTGGTGTGACGTTGACCGTTTCTGTTCAACGTGTTTTTCCCACCCGTTTCCAGTAGTGACGAAGACAACAAGCCCCTGCAGGGCAGCCAGACGTCCCTGGATGGCCAGGTGAAGGAGAGCGACGACAGCCTGGTGGACTACGGCGAGGGCGGCGACGGCCAGTTCAACGAGGACGGCTCCTTCATTGGCCAGTACACCGTCAAGAAGGACTCCAAGGACGAGACCGAGGGCAACGAGAGCTCCGAGGCCACCTCGCCCGTCAACGCCATCTACTCCCTGGCGTAGCGGCGGGCAGAACCACCCCCATCACCACCACCAACACCCCACCTCTGTGTTCGTAACGTAGCCCTTGCGGACTACTGCGGCTAACAGCTCCCTGGAAAAGATGGTGGTGGAGGAGGAGGGCGCAACTACTACTACTACTACTACAACCAAACACAATACTCGGATTAGATACGCACACACACACACACACACACACAGCAATTATATAAATATATATCAATATAAGAAAACACCTTATCCACGTTAATGACGCACAGGGACAGTATGAAGACGGTTCAGGGGGCAAACCCTCTAAAGACGAGAGAAAGGATGGAAGGGAACGGAAGGAGACCTAGGGCCAAGCTATTTGTTGTTATTTTCAGTTGATTTCGGTGGGTCCCAGGGTCCTGGATCCAGGGAAATCTGGCTCTTTCGGAGGTAAAGTATATGGAGGATATTGAACAGTGCTAATTTGTCCAGTGCACTCTGCCTGCCCAGCTCACACAGACTCTCAAGTGTGCCTTTGGATGGCAGGCTTTGGATGCAATGTCAACCTTTTATTTTCCTGCTCGTCAAGAGGTCTGTTTTTGTTTGTTTGTTTGTTTGTTTTTCTTCAAGCACTCTGCACCCTGCCTCCCAATCATCCCAAGCCCTACAATTATACTGAACCCCTTCATGGTTTTGTGACTCGCTAGCGTCCCCGTAGTCAAACATATCAGCTCTCCACTTCAACAGGATGCTGGCAGATTAGTTTATCATATTGATATTTCCGCAATGAAAGATCTTTTTTAGTTTTTTTCTCCACAGCTGGTAAATCATTGAATCTTAGTGAAGGCTGAATAAAGCCCTGGCACACATTCTAGTGTCCTGCAAATCTATGCACGATCACATTCTCCATCCATTTCTTTTTGGGTTTAATCTTTTTGGGTTTAATCTGGCCCATATTTTCAGTGTTCTTGCTCATTGGCTCAATCGAGAGAATTTGCTTACTTACCTCATTTACATCATTTGGTTTGTCTTGTTTGATGTGGCAGATTTTGGGTTGTGCAGGAAAACCATTACTGCAACAACCGTGTTTTTTTATACAGCAACAGGCCCTTTAGCCTTTCTACTATGATGTTGTTAATGACATTTAAAAAAGTATAGGATGATGATGAATATTATTTTGAAGCATGGTAGGATAGTAGTGCAACAAACAAACGAAAGGCAACTGCAGTGACAGTTAGTTACGCTTGAGAAGATTCAAAGCCTGTGTGTATCCATTTGAATTTTGGCGGTGGATGCTAAATTCCTGGTTAACATGCAGGCTAACAGAATACATGTAGCTTGTTTGCACCCCTTCACTAGCTCCTGACACAGGGATCTGCATGCGGTTTAGGATGCGAGCGGCTACGGGTGTTGCAGCAGGTAGAATATTCTGAGATGAAACATTTTAACTTCAAGCTCTGGATCTGTGGCACCTCTGAGAAAAAGGACTGCGGTGGAAATTAAATATAAAACAACAAAAATATACATTCAGTATTATAACAAAAATATAATGTTGAATGAAGGAAATTATTTAAAAAAAATAACTTTAGTGTGAATGTATCCATTTTATTCTACCTGTTTCTATAACAGCCACTATTTTAAATCTTTTTCTGACAGAAGTGAGGCGTATTGCTATCATAGCATCATTCTGACGCTCACACTGACGCAACGGCACTATTAAAACCTCCCATGCTAAATCAAAATAGACCTAAAACAACTGACAATTAGCTGTCAGGGTTTCCTTTGTATTTAAGATATTATTATTTATTTTATATTTCTATTTATTACATAATGTCAATAGTATTAATATATTAGTCATTTTGTTCATTAATTTGTTATAAAATACTGTTATGTATTTTGTTGTTTAACACCAGAAAATAGCCAAAATAAAAATGTCACACCAATCAATGATTGTAGATTCTGAGATGCATTGATCACACGTATCTTTACACCCCATATTTGTTTACAAAACATAAACATATTGTCATGGTACACTCAGTAGGTCATCTGTCCAAACTGCTGCTCTTCTGTTGTATTCCTTTTCTTCCTTTTTTGATGTTATGAGACTTTTACGCAAGACAGACCAAATAGTGATGCTTCACCATTCAGCCATCTTTCTTGATCCTACTCGGACCCTTTCAAGTTGTCTTCTTTTATGTAAATAATGTTTGCCTCTCAAAAGCTACAGAAAATGCTTGATGATGGAACAAAAGTATCACATGGCTAAATCCTAAATCCAATAAGCAAATATGATTGGTTTGTTTGCGTGTTTCACATGCCTTTTGTACTTGTAGCTTTGAATGACATTTGCACTCTTTAAAAGAAATAGTAAAGTAAGGAAAGAGACAAAAGTATGTGGGACCATTACTCATTCTACAACCACTTCCCCCACACCACCCCCATTGTTTGTAATATATTGTACGAGCTGTGGATAGTTTTATTGGTTTGACCATTTAGATCATGGTTTTGAATATATGTTGTGAAAGGGGAAATGACTTTGCCTCTCTATAATGTAAATAAAGAAATATGTGCTCCTGAAATATTAACGCTGTAGCATACTGCACACACACCTTTTAAAAGCGTTAGTAAAATAAAAAAAGAGCAAGAGAAAAATAAAGAAAACACTTGCTGGTATGACATTCTCCTCTTTCACCGTTACAATGTATTTTCATGTCACAAGATGTTCTCCATGTGAATTTCCCTGGACACGCTCACCAGATGGTGGGGCTTCTGTCTTGGGGAGAAATGGAGGTCACACAGTGTTTTGCGAGTGCATAGGCCTACTGTATATTCACAAAACACAGAAACTTCACACACCTTAACACACCTTCCTCCTGAGCTCCACCCACCAAATTCTGCCTTCAGAGTCATAGCAATATATCCAAGTTAGGATTTGAGTTGTTGTTGCTAGTTTGTTGGTGTTCCTGTTAATTTCTTCTGGGATGTAAAGTAACTCACTTTAACCTTGGGGGGTCCTAGGTCAAGTCCCATCCCTGCAACACAGTATGATAATTGGCTGATCATCTTCCTGAAAAAAAAACTACAATAAAATGCACTCAGATTTAAAAAAAACCCTTTATTCGCAAAATAATAGAATTGTTGCCTGACATAATATTTTAAATCTGGTTTACAGGCGCTCATAATATCTTTTTTGCTTCAAGTGGATACCAACAGGAAAAACTATCAAACTGGCTTCATAGCAATGAAAGGAGAATTGTGCATATTGTGCCCAATACACATTGAATATGTTATCATGTTTGTGCGTGTACACGTGCGCGCTGATGTGTGTGTCTATCCTGTGGTCACTGTCTGTATCCTAGCAACAGCAACGCCTCTTCAGCTGGAGGAAAGGAAAAATTGACTGTGTGCATTTTTCTAAACAGCCTTTTTTCTGTTTATTTAAAATGCTGCGAAACAACAAAAGTTTTACATGGTGGACATAGCAATTTTGCAATTGCAACTTGTATGTATGTATGTATGTTTATTATTATTATTTTGTTTCAATGAATGGTCATACATTGTTTGGCTTTTTTAAACAAATTTTCACTATCTTTTTACCATGTGTATCAAAACAGCCTGTGAAAGTCTTGCTTCTTCATGCAAAGTAACAGCTTTCGTAAGTTACATCTAATCAATAGAAAAAATGCATAATAATATATTCACCATGTATGCGTGTATGATGAGATGTTACGCCTTCTTTCTAGTAAAGCTATCTCTTTTTCTCTACCTCCTCCAAACTCGTTTTCCTTGTCTCACTTCAGTGCTTTATTTGAAAAATATGCATTTAAAGAACTAGTTACCAGATCCCAAATCATGTCTTTGATTTGCTTGGTTTGACTACATTTCAGTCAAGTTTTCATTATTTAATATTAAAATATTTCCATTTGCTATAATCATCAAATCATTGGTATTTTTACTTGGTAAATGACTAATACATTGAGTATCAAAATTATATTTGATAAATTTTCCTTCAATAATCATTCGGCACTAATCAACAGTAATATACTGTAAAACACCCTAGAACATTGCTTATCAACAAACTTTTTTTTTTGTGCTTCTGTAGTAATAAAGTTCATAAGTACAGTTGACCATAAGAAACAGTGTCCTCTACTATAACCTTTAAAAGCAATCCTCACAAATCTTCTGATATCCTGTTAAAGATATCTCATCACATAAAAGCTTTTCACAATCGTCAGTCAGCGGATGATTCATACTTCAGCCATGTTTCAGACCACAGAGTGACCCAGCCATAAAACTCTCATAGTACATATTGAGTTAACCACTGTTTTGCCTCACTAAAGTGGATTACATCATGGTGATTAAAATGACATGCCTGGCATCCTCTTCTCCCTTTAGACCCAATGACATACACACAAAGTGGCTCACAGATGAATAAAAAACCTCCAAAGCATAAATATGAGCTAAGGATTTAGTATGAAAGGACTGGCAAGGAAAGAGAGGGGGGTACAGCGATGACATGTTTTATTGAAGATGGTCCAATCCATTCAGTAGTGAGCACACACACACACACACACATGCACACACACACACATGCACGCACACACACACACACACACACACGGATGTGCGTGCATGCACACACACACACACACACACCCACATACACACACACACACACACCTCTTCTACCCCAGAGGATGGTAAATATTAATGTCTCGCCACTCTGAACAACGCCATGGTCACTCCGCTTGAGCTGTGTTCTCCGACAGCTCATATAATGTGTGGAATTGGTAACCATTAGCAACTACAATCTGCTGACTAGAACACAGACCATGCCACCCTGCTTCCTTTCTCTGAGGGCATGATTACTACTATTACCTTTGCAGAAAGAAGCCCACCACAATACCCTGTGTATGTGTGTGTGTGTGTGTGTGCACATGCAGCTGTTCACGAATGAGGACATAGAAACTTAATTGAACCCAGTCTTGGGTAAATGTCAGTTTTAGTAATAGTCTAGTTGTGTACTAGTAGTGTAAATAGTAGACAAAATAGTAGTATGACTTGTTGTTCTCTCCCATCACTTTCTTACTCCTACTCTAAAATATTCTGAAGACACATTTGGAGTTCACAAATATTTAAGGCAATTTGGGGAAATTGGCGTGATCAAGTGTGGTGTCAAGGCAAGCCACATACAGGATAAACCACCACACCAGGCCCGGTTCTAAACTGCTTTGATTGGGGGGGGCAGTAAGAAATGTTGATTGGTCACCAACTGCTGCTGTGTTGAGTGCCCTAGGGATGATTATACTCTGAAATTAAAGCATTTTACAACTTCACTGAATTAGATTCAGTAGAAACCAAAAAACATTTGAATGGCATGAAAGCTATGGTGTTTCTACTTTAGTGCACCACTTTCTCGCGCTTCAAAAAGGGCCAATCCAGAGAAGGTTTCAGAGTGGGAGCGTCAACGTAACCATAGAAACTCACTACAACTGAACTCCCACTCCTGTGGCGAGCGGCGTCCTCCTGTCTGCCCTACACCCTTACTGACTGCCTGTGTACGGCGCCAGAGGAGAGGGAGAGACCCCGGTGCTGTTTGAATTTTGGGATGAAGGGTTTGTTGGGGCAGTCGGAGCATTTGGTGGGGCATTGCCCATGCCTAGAACCGGGTCCGCACCACACACACTCAGGAGAGGGCTCTGACATGTCAGCATTCAACACCTGCTCTGGCTGAAACATCTTGCAATTTCTCCAATAAACTGGCTTTATACAACATCTACCTGTGTCATGTGTGTCAGAGGAGCCCAGTAAAGCCACTTAGGTGGCGTGTGGCAGGGTCTACTGCCACACAGGGCATACCATTTTGATGCTTTTTTTCATAAATAATATAACACTGGTTTCTGATTGGCTGGTGTTGTTGCTGGCCAAGCAATCTTCCCAGGTATTGGCTGTAGCACAACCATGCCTGTATTAGACCCAATCCACCCTTTGAAAGAATGGTTGTAAAATTAAAGTTTAGTAAAATGTAGTTTGAAAATGAGTGGTTTATATATTATAATGAGAATTAGTTGTGACATCACTACTGGTGCTGATGGTATTCAGATTTGAGGTAATTTCCTGTTATAGTCCAGTAGCAATATTATATCACTCCAACCAAAAATCTGTCATTACTGTGCCGTTACTGTAACTCTTTTATAATTTACAATTGAATCGATTGTATCTGTACAGACACAATTTCAGCTACACAAATATGTTGATACCTTGACTGCTTGTTATCAATATCTTTCTCCACCTTAGAACCATCTATCTCTTATTAAAATCATTTTCTGTCAACAGATCAAATTACGTAAATGCTTACATAAATTTACATTTTCGAAACAATTCACTGAATATGACTGAACTCCCGGGTTTTTTTATTTTCAGAAAAAATATAATAGAAAATGTCATCAAATAACAACGTTCACATCACCAATTGTTAATTAATACAACTGGGCAGATCTGTGGCTGTTGCTTGTGGATCACGCCAGGATCAATCATCAATGGGCCAATTGGATCAATGGGCCAATCACCTCACACAATCACTCCTTCCTGATTACTAAGTCTGTCACACCACCAGGGGACATCAGTAAACAAATAGATTGTCTTTTTGTCCTCAAAGACCTGTGCCACACACCTATGCTGGTTTTTGTTAATTAGGAGGACTATTTTTTCAAACCAGCTTTTTGCAACACTTCACAGTCACCCCTTTCCACTTGTGCTAGAAAGATGTAGTGAATCTTAAAAAAATCCTATTTGAGCTATACAACACAAATATCACTTCAAAATTTGAATAAAGACATCAGAACTCAAAATACATGCTGTATTAAGAGGACAAACGATAATGAGGTACTTAGCTCCGCCCACGACACAAATAGTAATTACCAGGGCCAAATTTATTTGTCAGGACCATGGCCATACACATACAAACATCAGCTCTCCTCTCCTCCACAAGCTGAAATATTTAAATTGTCCACCAGTGATGTCATCAGAACACAGATTACTCATGTTCTAACCCTGAATATTCCATGTGTCCTGATGACATCACTGGTGGACAATTCATCACATTTCCATATTTTAGCCAGGATTGTCTTTTCTTTTCAAAGTCACACCACGATTCCTTGCAAAGTCTCTTATGTTTAGAATAGAGCGACCAGCCAGAGCAGGATCTTCTGCCAACTTGCATTGCTGGCATTCAATCATAGTGGCCAGTTTTCCTTTTTTGATATGTTTGCCAAAATGTCTCATGATCATGGCAACCTCCATGGGAGACCATTGATGCTTTTTTGCACTCCTAGCACTTTCCAGAGAAACTAGAAAAAAGACAAAGAAATCATCAATGAAAACAAACTCCACTTTTAAATAAAAAATGTTTTAAAGTAAGGAAATTTGTGTTAGGTAAATTATGTATTTGTTGTAACAATGTTTCTTGACTATACATCATGTACTGATGTAATGCCTGTTTATTCCCCTTTTAAAATGTGCATTCATAAAGAACATGCATTAGTGGGACACACTGGCTGCAGAATTGAGTATGTGGGTTGCACCGAAGATACATTTTTATTATTACTGACTCTTGCTTGGTAAGTTTGGTTGATTAGATGATTGAATTCTGAAGAAAAGACATATTGGTAATTTAAAAATGTATTCATTTGACAAACCCTCCTCCTCATGCTGGTCCCTAGCCTTGTTTTTCCAGTGAGGGAGATCCCGCTCAGCACCTTCACACTGACTCCACCAAAAGATGTTTCTCTACAGGTGCAGCATCAGCATAGTGTTCTTCACATCTTCTCCACACTTTGACTACGATCCAACTGCCATAGGCAGAATCTTGACTCATCGATGAACATAATGTTCCTCAACATGTTCAGGTTCCAGCCCACGTGTAGCCAAACCAGCCCAAATGGGCGTGTCTAGTCCAGATTCTGCCTATGGCAGTTAGATTGTGGTCTAAGTGTGGAGAAGATGCGGAGGCCCAGTGGTTGAGAACCCTCGTTTACTAAATCAAACTTTTTTTGATGCTTTGCTAATTTGAAAAAGTTAACTATGTGAATGCATTACTAAACAGATTAAAATAGGCATAGAGAAAGTAGTTTAAACATTTGTCCCATCACTGATAACTCAATTACACATATTTTCTAGCATCTGAACATTGATAGTTTAAAGAATATTCATTTTAATACAAGGTACAGTTCTTCATGGTATGTACATGGTATTTTATCTAATTAAGTCAGTTGATATAATTGGCTAACTGAGTTGTAGGATTACAGTGTCCTGCAGAAAGACGAGAATGGTCACCATATTGCCTTTGGGTGGTGTGGATAATTTCTTTTGACCATGCTTCAGTTATGCTTTCATGCTTAAGTAACTTGGTGTTTAGTGACTTTTGTGTATGTGTAGCAGCATTTACCAGATTGTTCATTCGTTTTCTTTTTTCTGCTGGGCTCTTTGTCCTCTAGTTTTCTGCTGGGCTCTTTTTCCTTCTTCTTTTGTTTTCTGCTGGGTTCTTTGCCCTTACCATCTGCGTTTTCAGAAAGAAAAGATTAAAAAAACAAAAAACAACAATTGTCACTATAAACATTTATTTGTTGTATGTAGGTTTCTCAAATACTGTGATGTAGAAGATGCTCCTTTATGGGGTCAAGCAACTAACGGACCCTTTAAATCATGAATTTAGTCTTTGTAAGGTGAAATCCAATTCTCAATCTCAATTGTTGCTGTGACAACTAAATTGAAACAAGTGAATGAGGTCTGAATGCACTGTGCATTATTTCATAACCTAAAAGCAATCAAAGGTGACATGTTAGTAGACTCAGGATAAGGGCTAACCTTGTGATAATGGCGCAGACATGCCTGGATGTTCCTCGACAGGTTGCCTAGCAATCAGTCCTGCAGAACCTGTAATCAAATGTAATATACTCCATTAAATACATACACACAAATAACAAAAGATGAGTAGAAGTATTACAGAGCGAGTTTGGTTAACTTGCCATGTGCAAATTAGACAAAGGTAATGTTTACTCTCCTGTATCTCGTTTCTCCTAATAGTAATGAGATATCTTATGTTTCTTTGCCTCTTCCACTGAAACTTTTAATTCCATGGGACTGAATTTCATTTGGCGTGTGCAGTCAGTCTGCTTTCATCCAAACTCTTCGCAGAATAAACCAGGAAACGTTCAAAAATCTAATTGGCATACTACACCCTTCGCCATCTTTGCATGTGACCTCATATCAGCCCACCTGTAAAATGCAAACCAACTGTGTGTGCAGTCTGTTTGCGTGAGCAGTCAATTGCTATCTGGGACCTAAGTATAAGGTCCTTATTGTTTTCTTGTATTTCAGACACAAATTAACATCCTCTCAATTTGTGTCTGAAATACAAGAAAACAGTAAGAAATTACACAGTTACTGACTTGACAGTGAAATTACAATTGGTTAGGGATACATCATAGCAAGTCGTTACTGTTAAAAGTCTAACCATCTGGTGACAATAAATACGTGCCTGGAGCTTCCTCGACAGGTTTTGTCATTCTTTTCATCTCTGCAGAATCTGTAATAAAGTTTAACATTAGTCATGTGATTTCATAAATAAAACAAATTCAAGAAAAATCACACTGTACTTACCAGTCTGTGGATATGTGAGATTTCCTTCATCGACCGCTCTCTCAGCATCAACCTCACTCTGCATCAACCTCACTCTCTGCACTTGAATCGGTCAACTGTAGGTTATCTAAGAAAATAAATTATATGACCTTGATGAATAATGAGATTCAAGTGCTATAGATTGCCTACATACAATGTGTGTTCCATTTTTCTAAAACACATTTGCTAGAAACAGTTCTATTTTTTAACTTAAACAACTTTAAATGGCATTACCTTCGATTTCAATCTCATCAAGTGTTTTCCCTTGAAGGCTTCTGAGAGACCCTTTCTCCATGGCAAGCAGTAGTTTGGAGATTTTGGCCAACTGGGAAGTAGCCTCTGGAAGTCGGTAGTACTCCCGATGAATGCGAATATCATGGCCAAGGAAGTCAGCAACCTGGTCTAACTCATGATTCTTGAGGTTCAAGATCTGTGACAAAGTTGCAACATGTTTCCTTAATTGCGTCGACCTGAGGAGCTCAGGGTTTTCAGCCCCACATTCACTCGCATAGAGCCTCAAACAGTCCTGTCCTCTGTAGGGAGTCAGACAATGAGGTCTGGCAAACAGGAACAGGTTTTCTGCCAGAACACCACAGTCTTTTCTTTTCTCTATTAGGCATGTTATGGCCTTCACCATGTCTGGTGAAAGTAACACTGCAACTTTCCGGCCTCTTTTACCCCTTAAAATTGTGTCAGTCCAAAAGCGACATCCTTGTGCAGGGCACTTGTGTCTCTCTCCAGAAAGCCATTCAGCGTCATCTTTGAAATTTCTCCCCCTCTTCTCCTGTTAAAAATATTACATTTGCCATGGTGGCTTTACAAACTGTGGTCTTCCAAGTCCTTCAATGCATGTTCTGTAGTCTTCTCCAGATGTCTATGAAGACGCTGAACATCTTCTGTAAAAGGAAGTGTGGAAGGCTTATTAAAGTGGCGCTCATTCAGCGTAGTTAAAGCGGTGTGGGAGATGTGTTCAGACCACTTTTTAGCATAGAGGGTTTTGAAACTCTGGGTTGACTTGATCAGGTTACTGCCTTGTGCCATCAGTGCTCTGCAATGTAAAATGTCACTGACTTTCTGCAGTGAGTGACCCAACTCGCAAGGCTTGGAGTACGGTAGCAGTGCTTTTCGTCATCGTACCCAGACACTTTCTTGACAGCTTTGATCACCACATCAAAATTTGCAGGTCTCACAGCATCCTCAAGAGTATGTATTGAGAATTCCTTGTGAAGCATAAGCAGAAGTCTTCCACTTTCTCTGAGTGTCTGGCGAATGTAGTCATATTTGGTGGGATTGTTACGGCCCTGGCCGTATGTTGTTAGTTCTGTTTTGTTCTTTGTTGTTTTCCTTTTGTTTTTTCTTGTGTATGGTTTGTGGGAGTGAGACCTCTGCTTGCGAATGAGTTTTTCTGTGCAGGTGCTGGTGATTGAGTCCGTAATTGGTGGAAGCTGATTGGCTCGCTCTCAACCTCACGGCATTCAAAGCTCCACCGGATTCATTCAGTCGGTGGCATGATTGACAGCAGCAGCACTCGCTTGCGGATTCCTGAACCACTATTATTATTATGTGTTAATGTTTGTATTTAATTGTGTCCGGTAGGGGTGAGTTGCCATTTATTTTACAGAGTTTGTCTCATGTTTTTTTGGGTCACTGTTGAGGTTAGGGATTGCTTGCTTTTTGTTTTAGAATAGGTTTTTTTTGGCATCAACTCACCCTGACGCTTTATGTTGGGTTTTTTTCTCCTTATTGCTTAGTTAAAATAAATTAATATTTATTTTACTTTGGAAAAGTCTGTGCGTGGTGGTTTGGGGATCGGGGAGCGGGTATTTTTCGCATTTGTGTTGTGTTTCGGTTTTCCCCTAGACAGGGGCATAACATAAATTGGGGGCTCGTCCGGTCTTTGCAAAGTACATTTTTTGTTGTGCTTGCAGAGCAGTAATCCGTTGCTTGTTTTTGGTTGGCAGTTTCTCATAGGATGTCTTTTGATATGGACAGATTTGCGCTTGATCCGACTGTGGATAAATTGGAGCGATGCACAAAAGCCGAGTTAGTTTTGATTGCCAATTTCTTTGATGTAGCTATTCCGATAAATGCTAAAAAAGATGAGCTAAAACAGCTTTTGGTGGAGCAGTAGGGGGTGGTGATAAAAAGCCTAAGACGGATAGTGCACTTGAGGTGTTAGTCGAGGAGATGGAAGCTGGTGCTGCCATGGCCTCACTAGCGTTCAGCGACGGGGCGGTGTTAGGGGCCGAGGCTTCTGCTGCCGCCCCGATGTATAGCACAGATCAAATACCGGTGATACAGGCTGGGCTTGAGACGGAGGATCTCAAGTTGACGCTCCGCCTAAGAGAGGTGGAGCTGCAGACAAAGACAAAGGAGTGCGAGCTCATGCTTTTGCGCATACAGGCTATGGAGGTTCAGAGGTCTCCCGGCACGTCCACCCACGTGAGTGCGCTCCCTTATGCTGCTCCGCCTGAGCGGTTCGATGTTAGCAGGCAAATTCGTTTAGTGCCACAATTCAGAGAGGATGATGTTGACTCGTATTTTAAAGCTTTTGAGCGCATCACAGTAACATTGGGGTGGCCGAAGGAAGTGTGGTGCCTGTTGTTGCAATGTAAATTGATAGGAAAAGCACAGGAGGTTTGCAATAGTCTGTCCATAGAGGAAAGTCTTAATTATGACATTGTTAAGGCCACTGTATTAAGAGCTTACGAATTGGTCCCTGAAGCATACCGACAGAAGTTTAGAGGATGTGAGAAAGCTGCCAAGCAAACGCACGTTGAATTCGCCCGTGAGAAAACGATTCTCTTTGATAAATGGTTGGCCGCATGTAAAGTTGCAAATTTTGCTCAGCTCTGCGAGTTACTCCTGGTGGAGGAATTCAAAATGTGCCTCCCAGACAAAATTGTTGTCTATTTAAATGAGCAGAAAGTAGAGTCGATGTCAAAAGTGCTCGCCGATGAGTTTGTTTTGACACACCGAGTTATTTTTCCCACTGGGCGCCGTGAGCAACCAGCGTTTTCAAATTCGGTGAAAAATTCTAGAGCGTCACCTCCAAGATCTCCAGCTAATCTGATGTCTCCTGGCAGTCCAGAATGCTATTACTGCCATGAAACGGGCCATGTTATTTCTCACTGCCCTGTTATCAGTCGGAAAGAGCAGAGTGCGCGCAACCCGAAAAGTGTGGGTTTTGTCAGTCAGTCCCTTCTCTGGCACCTGTTGGCAGAAATGAGAATAAAAACGATTGTGTGGCTGACAGTTACCGGCCTTTCATCCTAAAAGGTTTAGTCTCGCTGACAGGAAAGGAGGAAGATCAGGTGCCAATCATAATACTGCGTGACACGGGAGCCACACAGTCGCTCCTGTTAGACAATGTGTTACCGTTCTCAGATAAATCATCCTGTGGTTCGGATGTCCTTGTGTGGGGCGTAAAAATGAGTATACTTCGAGTACCGCTGCACAATGTGTTTTTGCGTTCCCCGCTCGTCTCGGGGCCAGTGAAAATTGGGATATGCGCTAATTTCCCTGCGCGCGGTGTGGCTTTGATTCTCGGAAATGATCTTGCAGGGGGAAAAGTTTTTGCAACCCCCGAAGTGGTTGAAACCCCCGTCGCTGAGCCTAGTGTTGCTGTTCCTGCTGCTGTCAATATGTCCTCTGTGTTCCCTGCCTGTGCTGTGACACGAACGCAGACGCGCAAGTTCGATGGTGTTGATTTATCTGACTCTTTTCTGTGTTCTGAGAATGATTCTGTGGAAAATGAAATGTCCTGTGTTAAACCTGGAAAATGTGTGCCGGATAACCTGTTACCCTCTAACGCTAGCCTCTCTTTTGAAGTCGACAGAACTGAATTTATCCAGGCCCAGCAGGCCGATCAGACTCTGGTTACTTGCCTCTCCACTGCCACCAACCCCAGCGCTGGGAATCCCTGTGTGTACAGCGTTAATGACGGCATGTTAATGCGTAAGTGGTATCCACCCTCAGATGGTGATCTAGGTTGGAATTCGTTTCAACAAGTTGTCGTGCCTTAAAAATTTCGCCCTCAAGTACTCAGCCTGGCACATGACAGCTTTGCTGGTCATTTAGGTATTAAAAAGACTTACCATCTTATCCTGCGGTACTTCTTTTGGCCAGGCTTAAAATCCGACGTAACCAAATTTTGTCGCTCGTGCCATGTTTGTCAGGTTAGTGGAAAACCAAATCAGGTTATTCCTCCTGCTCCACTGCAGCCAATTCCGGCCATCGGAGAGCCTTTCGAACACATAATCCTAGACTGTGTTGGTCCGCTTCCCAAAACGAAGTCTGGCCTCCAGTATCTCCTGACGTTGATGTGCGCGGCGACCCGCTACCCTGAAGCCATTCCTTTGCGCACACTCAAAGCTAAAGCCGTTGTGAAAGCTCTGGTGATTTTTTTTCTCCACGTTCGGCCTGCCAAAATCAATCCAAACAGACCAAGGCTCAAATTTTATGTCCAAATTGTTCGCTCAAGTGATCTCTTCATTGGCCATAAAACACGGTAAATCCAGTGCATATCATCCATAGTCTCAAGGTGCCCTTGAATGTTTTCACCAGACATTAAAAGCGATGATGCGTAAATTTTGTCTCGAGTCCGGTAAAGAGTGGGATGAGGGTTTGCCTTTCCTACTCTTGACTGCGCGGGAAAGCGTGCAGGAATCAACAGGTTTCAGCCCCGCCGAGCTGGTGTTCGGTCACACCGTGCGTGGTCTAGTGATGGGTCGTTCGCGAACGAACCAGTTCGAACGAACGACTCTTTAAAGTGAACGAACTGACCTCGTTCGCCACTCTCGTTCGCGTCGTTCGTCTCGTTCGTCTCGTTCGCTGAGTCTCTCTGACACGCTGATTCGCGGTGCCGCTGATTCGCGAGTCGTTCGCTGACTGATTGACTCGAGGACTGAGACGTCACTCATGACTCGTCATCACGAGAGCCAGCCAATGTATGTTGTTTGTCTGTCTGTGAGTCTAGGACGCTTTCGAATGGTTGACACATTAACAATACCACTTTCACATTTGAATATTGCCTTTTACATTTACATATCAGTGAAATGGTAAATGCATGCTGTCTTTTCTGTGTCATGCCAGATTAATAAAATATTTGAATGTCTCGTCAATCTGTCTCGTTCTTTCATGCTTCCTTCTCACGCACGCAACCCGGCCGGGACCCCCACCTTGGTGGATCTTGGTCTTGAGTGGGGGTGGCCAATGGCCATCTTCACAATAGTAAATAAAATATGCCCAGAATAAACACAACTGTACATCATTAACTTTAAAACTCATCATTGCTAAATCAAGTCTATTATCTTGCTGATATACATCCAATAATCTACTACGCCCCCCCCCCCCCCCCACACACACACACACATCCCGCTGCGTTTGGTTTGTCTAACTTTACCTTGAATTGGGGGAACGGGGCATTTTGATCCTGACATGTCATTATGCATACATTAAATAAATCTGTTGAACTCAAATTAAATACATATGTTAACATATTCAACCAGACACAATGTTGTATTTGCTATTAACACATTTATTAACACCATGAATGTGAACGAGGAGGAGCCGAGTATGACCGACTCGGCTGGCATTCGCCGTTCGCGAATGACAGCCGAGTCGTTCGCGATTCGCGAATTGAGAACGAGGGAGGAGCTAAGTGAAAGAATGAACGAGTCAGTGAATGATTCAGCGCTACCGGAAACACGAACGAACGAACGAACGACTCTCTGTGGCGAACTGAACGACGCGAACTGATTCGCGCAAACGACTCATGAAATCCATCACTAGCGTGGTCCTCTGCGGCTGCTGAAAGGAAAAAAATACCTGTCTGATGTTGCGAGTCCAAGCCAAAATGTGCTCGATTATGTGAGCTCTTTCAGGGAGCGTTTGCATAAAGCCTGCGAGGCCGCGCGCAGCGCCCTTTCTGTGTCTCTGAATAAAATGAAGAAAAGATATGACAAAAAAAGGTGCGGAGAAATTTCGAAGTTGGTGATAAAGTGTTAACACTGTTGCCAATCCCTGGTTCTGCCGTTCAGGCAAAGTTATGTGGTCCATATGAAATCAAAACAAAATTAAGTGACACTGATTATGTCGTTCGCACCCCAGATCGTAGGAGAAAGTCTTGTGTGTGTCACATAAACATGATCAAGCCCTATTTCGCCCGTGGAGGCGCTGTAGTCTCTTCGTCCCCTGCTGTGCTCTCTGTTGTTCCCACCGCTGTGGCTACGGTTATGCAGGTGTCGCCGTCTCAGTACTGTTCTGAGAGTGATGGGTTACAGTTTAACCGGGCTGAACATTCCTCTCGCCTACAAAACTCAGAGATTCTTGGAAATCTAAAATCCCACATGCACCATTTGGATAATTCGGCCCAGGATGATCTCATTCATTTAATTGAAACCAATCTCTCTCTTTTCTCAGACGTCCCATCCCCCACCACCGTCCTCTCCCACGACGTTGATATTGGCGATCACTACCCAATTAAGCAGCACGCTTACTGTGTAAACCCCGCTAAGCGGGCACTTTTCCAGAAGGAGGTTGAATACCTGCTGGAAAATGGGTTAACTGTCCCAAGCTCTAGTCCGTGGAGTTCTCCCTGTCTCCTTGTACCCAAGGCAGACAAAACGCCGCGTTTGTGCACAGATTTCCGCAAAGTTAATGGGGTCACTAAGGCAGATTCATATCCTCTTCCTCGAATGGAGGATTGTGTTGATCGTGTTGGTTCTGCTAAATTTGTTACAAAACTTGATCTGTTAAAGGGTTATTGGCAAGTCCCTTTAACTCCTCATGCTTCTGACATCTCCGCCTTTGTCACCCCCGATAATTTCTTGCAGTATACCGTCATGCCCTTTGGTCTCAGAAACGCGCCCGCAACTTTTCAGCGCTTAATGCATATCATGCTATCTGGTGTAAAAAATTGTGAAGTGTACCTGGATGATATTGTTGCGTATACAAGCACTTGGTCTGAGCACGTCGAGACTCTGAGCGAAATCTTTGCTAGATTAAAAAAAGCATCACTTACACTAAATCTCGCGAAATGTGACTTCGGCCAGGCCACAGTCACATATTTGGGGAAGGAGGTGGGGCAGGGGCAGGTGCGCCCGCTCACCGCAAAAATACAGGCGATTCTCGAGTTCCCCGTGCCCAAAACTAGACGTGAGCTTCGCCATTTCCTAGGAATGGCAGGCTACTACAGAGGTTTCTGCAGGAATTTTGCGGATGTTGTAGTTCCCCTCACAAGTCTAACTAGTGTCACCAAGACATTCATGTGGTCACCGGCATGCCAGAGCGCTTTTGAGTGTGCCAAGGCTCTTCTCTGTAGCGCACCTGTCCTTGCAGAGCCGGATTTTGCGCGTCCCTTTAAGATGGAGGTAGATGCCAGCGCCAGTGGTACTGGGGCAGTGCTGTTACAGGAGGATGACTGCGGTATCGATCACCGAGTCTGCTACTTTTCCAAAAAGTTCACAAAGCACCAAAGTCAGTACAGTACTATTGAAAAAGAGGCCCTTTCGCTGCTGTTTGCCCTCCAACATTTCGAGGTCTATGTAGGGTCCAGCTTTTTCTTGTGTATGGTTTGTGTGAGTGAGACCTCTGCTTGCGAATTAGTTTTTTCTGTGCAGGTACTGGTGATTGAGTCCGTAATTGGCGGAAGCTGATTGGCTCGCTCTCAACCTCACGGCATTCAAAGCTCCACCGGATTCATTCAGCCGGTGGCACGATTGACAGCAGCAGCACTCGCTCGCGGATTCCCGAACCACTATTATTATTATGTGTTAATGTTTGTATTTAATTGTGTCCGGTAGGGGTGAGTTGCCATTTATTTTACAGAGTTTGTCTCATGTTTTTTGGGGTCACTGTTGAGGTTAGGGATTGCTTGCTTTTTGTTTTAGAATAGGTTTTTTTGGCATCAACTCACCCTGACGCTTTATGTTGTTTTTTTTTCTCCTTATTGCTTAGTTAAAATAAATTAATATTTATTTTACTTTGGAAAAGTCTGTGCGTGGTGGTTTGGTGATCGGGGAGCGGGTATTTTTCGCATTTGTGTTGTGTTTCGGTTTTCCCCTAGACAGGGGCATAACATAAATCCTGTCCATGGTTATTAAAAAACGACTGGGCCAGCTGAAGAATGGAGAAGTCACTTCGCACAGTAGCAGTTATCTCATCATCTTTCATGACAGCTAACATCTTCCAAACACCTGGGGATATTTGCAGACAGAACTGACTCACTCATTCCAATCTCTGAATTGGCTTCTACTGGTTTTGAAGAACATTTTTTAACATGTCGCCACAGATTTCTTCGGAGATATAATGCCTGGCAGTAAATGCAGTGAATATAGTCTTTTGCATTGTATTTTGTCTTTGCTGTGCATCTTAGTTTTAGCGATCCAACTCCACTTGCTAAGACCTCTGAGTTATGGATGTGGTTTCCCTTGTTGCGTAGCTTTATAAGCATTTTCTGGCGCCGTTTGGACTTCTTGGGAAGACTTAAAGCTTGAGCAACATCTGCATGTGTTTTCTCGTGACGTTTTAGGTGACGTGTAAACTTTGTTTGTAGTTTTCCACAAATATAGCAGTAAGTTTTATTTTTCAGAGAGGAAGATGTGTTTGAGACCTTTTCAGCCCCAGCATCAGCGCTATCATCAACAATTATGCCTTCAGCATCAGCATTTCCTACTTTGGCAATAACTCCTTATACTTCAAGCTGACTTGTGCTGATTGCATCTTCAGATAATGATTCTGCAGCTTCAGAAACTGACTCTCTCTCTTCCTCTACAACACTTTCTTGGTGGTGTCTTTTCTTTTTTGAAGCAGATTTGCTGGTGGACACCTCACAATTCTGTAATTCTAAATGTCTGCGACTGATTTTTAAAGGCTCTGCAATGCCGTCCCATGAGCTGCTGGAATCAGCTGTGGAATCAGGCACATATTCCTCTTTTAAGGATGCCACCTCACTTGAACTTTGTTCTTCACAGACCTGATAATGATTAAAAAATACATTTATATTTTGTGTACTTGGAAAGCATTTCACTGAGAATAATTCTACACTACACTGGCAGATGTTCAGTGATGTTCACCTTGTGCTTAACATTAGGGATGAGCGAGTACAGCATTATCTGTATCTGTACTCGGAGTGGGTGGGGCCTAACCCGGAAGTGGGCGGGATTTAACCCGGAAGTGGGTCGGGTTGTCTTGAAATGAGCAAGGTTTTAACTAGTATGTTATTTTAAGCATGCAATTGATATGGTGTAGTGATGTTCTTTGAGGAAGAAGGCCGCCGACACAGGATCGCATTTAACTCACTTTATTTGTTTAGCTTTAGGTCTATTATCTATGAAGCAAATGGAGAGGAATTGTATCATTCACACGTGGAGCGACTCTTAGCTGGATATCTATCTATACGCTGCCTCTAGTGCTTCTGACCTCTCCCGCTTGTGTGCCTCGATAGTACCTGGGCATGCGTGGCCTCTATGATGTGTAATATACTCTGATTGGCTAGAGTTGAGCGCCCGCCCCCAGTGTATTATGTGCTGCCATCTGGTGGCCAGGTGCGGTTAATACAGCTTATATTTGTTTCTGTTCCCTAGTGGCTATATGAGGATATTACAGTCTGTTGATACATATGCTGTTATTTATTCGTAACAATGGGTTGATCAGAAATTGTTATTTATTGCTGATTAGAAAACTATTTACAGGACAGCATCAGCATTGAAAAAAAAACAAAAAAACTCAGACGACCGGCAGGGAGAGGGAGAGAGAGAGTGTGTGTGTAGCTTGATTTCCAATATTTATACCACTACTAGCTTTATTTTTTCACGAAATACAGCAAGAAAGTGTCGGACACCGTGCGTGAAGTAAAAAAAAACAGATGCAACGCGATTCGGCACCATGTCTAAACGAACCCACATTTACCAGAACTCTACTGGTTCATAAGTAAGTACCAACCTAAGTAATAACAAACCTGAAGCTGAAGAAACCCTAAACATTAACAGAAAACGACCCGCGAACCTGAGTGACTGAGGGAGAGACAGAGAGCTGTTCTGTGTGTGAGTTATCAGAGCGGGACACAACAACACATCTGCATTGTGTAGGGGAGGGGCGCTGTAGCCTATCACAGAACGCTGACACAGTCAGCTACCCAATGAGGATTTCCATTCAATCCGAGCACAGATATTGACTCGTATTACTCGTATAATACTCGTACTCGGCAAAAGTGCTTTATCCGTACCGGATACTCGTTTCAGCCGAGTATCCGGCTCAACTCTACTTAACATTACACTTTTTGTGCCAGGACCCGTAGCAAACTAGACAGAGAAAATTAAGAATTAATAAAGGAAGATAGTTAATAATGTCATGGTAAGTACTTAAGAAGTAAGTGCAGCTGCAAATGGCTCATCTTGAACATATTAAAATGTTTGTATTTAAAACGTATTTAAAAGTGTTCCTGTGGCATCATGTTCAAAAGATATGGATGAAACTTTCCATTCTCAAAAAAATACATTTACACCTCACACCTGACCATTTCAGAGGTGAAAAGGGTCCTCTACATGTGACACATTTTTCTAAACTTGACATTTCTTCAGGGACGAGATCATGATCACAGTCCTGTTGACCAAAAAACAGTGTAATCAAAAGTATTGTATTCTGTTCCTCTTTGAAAATGAGTAAAAGATGATTTTTTTTGTGTTATTATCCCTGTTATGAATGAAATTGTTTAGAAATTAACTTAAAACTTTTAAATCTAGATTTATAACTTTTTACAATGTATAGTTCAGAGGAAAAAATATATGAAAACAATTTATATATGTATAAAAATCTATTCTCAACACAGCCTGTTCTTCAACAGTACACAGTATGATAAATGTTAACAAAAACAAACAAAACAAAGGTACACTCACTGGGGACTTATATAAAGGCATTGTATAGAACCATGAACAATGGTGCCAGTCCATCAAGAATATTGTTATACAGATAGGAAAAGATTCTCCACACCACAACTGTGTGGGGCCATTTTGCAGGGGGTCACCACAATCACATTTCAAAAAAGTGACTGAAGAAATATTGTGAGTAGATAGATCAAGCAAAAATAAACCAAAAAAAACATCTGAGGATACAGACCTTCAGAAGACTAAACTGGATTTATTCAGTCCTCCTAATGTCTTAACTTGTCAATTTGAGGATTACACAGGTCCTATGTACCTGAATACTACTTAATATCATTCTCATGAGTTCATACGTGTACAGTAAAGTCATTGGAGTGCAAAATTACCTCTGGTATGATGACTGCAAAGGAACTGCATTCGCCCACGTCAGCAGCCTGACACGGCATCTCTGTGGAAGTCTAAAATGAAGGGACGAACACTCAATGAGAGTTTGTTTCTAATGTACAAAACTAACAGACCTCCTAATGTCTGAACCTTACATGGTGAGGATTACACAGGACCTGTGTGTCTCAATACTACTTAATATCATTCTCATGACTTCATACTTGTACAGTAAAGTCATTGGAGAGCAAAATTACCTCTGGTTTGATGACTGCAAAGGAACTGCATTCGCCCACGTCAGCAGCCTGACACGGCATCTCTTTGGAAGTCTAAAATGAAGGGATGAACACTCAATGAGAGTTTGTTTCTAATGTACACAACTAACAGACCTCCTAATGTCTGAACCTTACATGGTGAGGATTACACAGGACCTGTGTGTTTAGACACTTCAGAATATATCTCATATTAGTTTAAATTAATAAATATAAGGTCAACAGAAATCTATTTACTTGTCATAGTTTCTAACATTTTGAATAGGACTGAACAAGTTGAAATAGTCAAGTCTGATTAAGTCTCATCTTGCAAAATCACTCTCTTAAGCACTCTATGATGTTATTTCTAACTACCTTGCTTCTCCATGGCCAGTCGGAATCACCATAATTGTAAGTGATTTCTTCCCCTGGACCAATATCTTTGAGTGCAAATAAACACAGATGAGGTCTTCCATCCACTCTTGTAACTTTCATTTTGCTGTTTGGGTTCACTTCATCGTCATTTACTAGTCTCCCTAGTGATTCGTCCTCTCGTGCAGCATCAACACTAAAATATCAAGTATACAATAACAATTATACCTTGTACTGTGAGGGAAAGGATTGGGCATATTTAGTGTCTGGCACTGTATTTCATGAGGTAGCAGAGTTTGCATCTGTGTTTAAATACACATTTAGAAAATACACCTTAAAACAGTTACATACCATAACTGTTGTCCATTGAACTGGAAATCAAACATAAAAACTTTGAGTGCGTCATGGTAAACTTTCACTTGGTTTTCTTGTTCCTTTTTAGTAATGACTTCCCCTCTGTACTCAATGAGGAAATCTCTTTTTTCAAAGGGCCGGTAGCTGAACACAACTCGACCTAAAGACACACATGATAAGCAAAGGAGATTACACTTTAAACAATGCAGAGCTGTCAACTAGTAGCAATTGAAATTATTAACTTTTTTTGATCAATTAATTAATTTAATTTGATGTTTTTTGTGGTTATTTAAACATTTTTTGTCAATTGAGTGGTGGAATGGCTTCTTCACTACCAAATTATTTCTATCGATTAATTATAATAATATATAATCAACTCAACTCAAACTTTATTTATAGAGCACTTTAAAAACAACCGAAGTACATAAAATAAACAGTAAAATGTTGTAATTAAAATACATAAGATTAACAATTTGAAATTAAAATTAAAAGCACCATAAGTAAAAACAAATAAAATGTCAATCAAGTGTAAAGTATGTCAAGCTCAGTTGAATGCCTGGGAGAAAAGGTGAGTTTTTAAAGAGGACTTAAAAACCTCTATGGACCCCGCTGACCGGATATGCCAGGGAAGGCTGTTCCAGAGCCTCGGAGCAGCCGCCCCAAAGGCTCGATCACCTTTAGTTGATAGCCGAGTTTTGGGGACGACCAACAGCAGCTGGTTTGTCGATCTCAGCGCTCTAGCAGGGGCATAAATGTGTAGGAGCTCTGACAGGTACTGGGGGGCCAGACCATTAAGAGCTTTAAAAACAAACAATAAAATCTTAAAATCAATTCTAAATGAAACTGGGAGCCAGTGGAGTGAAGCCAAGACTGGGGATATGTGATCTCGTTTACGTTTTCCAGTGAGGAGGCGGGCTGGCCAACATACAAGGAATTACAGTAGTCAAGTCTTGAATTAATAAGAGCGTGGATTACTATCTCTAGGTCCCTGCGAGAGAGGTAACCCTTTACTTTAGACAGAGTCCTCAGGTAGAAAAAGCTGTTTTTAACCACCGTGCTGACTTGCTTATTAAATCTAAAGTTGCTGTCAAAGGTCACCCAGAGATTTTTTGTCGATGACCGGACATTTGGGGTAAGAGGGCCCAGAAAATTGGCTGGGAGGTCGGATGGATTACAGCCAAACATTATGATCTCAGTCTTATTATCATTAAGATTTAAGAAGTTTTTAGCCATCCAGGATTTAACGTCGTGTAGGCATTCCAGTAGTGTCTGTGCAGAGTTATTGTTCTTATCATTTATGGGCAGGTAGATTTGTACGTCATCAGCATAGCAATGAAAAGAGAGATTATGTTTTTTTTAAATTGAACCCAGCGGCAGCATATACAGTAGAAATAAAATCGGCCCTAAAATGGATCCTTGGGGGACACCGGAAGTGAGAGGGGCTGAGGTTGAAGTAAATTCCCCTAGCTGCACAGAGAAGCTGCGATCACTCAAATAAGACTGGAACCAAAGAAGAGCAGGACCAGTGATGCCTATCCACTGCTCTAGTCGTGTTAAAAGTGTCTTATGATCTACAGTGTCAAAGGCAGCTGTTAAATCAAGGAGCACTAGTACTGTAGGGTTACCTGAGTCAACAGTTAAAATCAGATCATTAAAAACTCTCAATAGTGCAGTTTCGGTGCTGTGGCGTGGTTTGAAACCAGACTGAAAATGCTCATGAATGTCATTAGCCACCAGGAAAGACTGTAACTGAATAAAAACCATTTTCTCTAAAATCTTTGACAGAAACGGAAGTTTAGAAATAGGCCTGAAATTTGACAGGTTGGAGGGGTCCAGATTTTTTTTTTAATAAGAGGTTGCACGACTGCATGCTTAAGAGCAGTAGGAACACATCCAGTGCTAAGGCAGGTATTAATCAATACAAGAATGGAAGATCCCACACTGCTGAATACCTCTTTCAAAAGACGAGATGGGATGCTGTCAGAAGGGCAGTTTGTGGGCCGCAGTTGTGTAACTACCTCTGATAGTGAGGAGAGGGATATGGGCTCAAACTGATCAAAGACAGCAGTTAGAAGGGGGGCTATAGGGTCCGAACCAGTGGCAGTGGAACCAGGGGCAACAAATGTGGGAGCAGGTGGTCTAAGAGCAGAAATTTTTCTGAAAGTCCTCACACAGAGTCGATGATGGATTTACAGGAGAGTTGTCACAGGGGTTTACAAGGGAGTTAAAAATATTAAAAAGAACTTGGGGCTTGCGGTAATTAATGGAGACAAGGTTTGAAAAGTATTCCATTTTAGCCGCCCTGACAGCACTCTGGTAGGCAGATAGACTCTCCTGAAGAGCTTGTTTAGAGACATGGAGCTTGTCCTTCTTCCACTTTCTCTCAGCACGTCGACATGAGCGTCTGAGAGCACAAGTGGAGTCATTTAACCATGGTTCAGAAAGTGCCTTAGTGCGTTTTAGTTTAAAAGGTGCAACTAAGTCCAGGATAACCGTGCATGTAGAATTAAAAGTGCTTAAAAGCTCATCAACACAAGGAGTATCGTTGTCTTCCAATGTGTTAAACATGAGTCCAGATGTTCTAGTGGCAGTATACATAGCAGAGAACTTTGTTGCTGTCTGAGGGTTGATTGTGCGCAAGCGGCGTGAGAAAACACAGGTTTTTGCCCTTGAGCAAGGGATTGACACAGTGAATAAAACAGGCAAATGGTCAGAGATACAAGCCGTTTCACATATTTCATTAATACACACAGATAGGCCATAGGATAATACCAGATCTAGGGTGTGCCCTTTTTCATGAGTCGGGGCTCTGACAGACTGAACTAGATTAAAAGATGCAAGGAGATTTAAAAAAATCATTGACCAGTGGTCTTGATTCACAGCAGACATGGATATTAAAATCACCAGAGATTAAGAGATAGTCATAATTCACAGTAACTCTTGACAGAAAATCGGCAAAATCATTAATAAAGTCCTTATTGAATTTAGGAGGGCGATAAATAACTGCAAACATGACAGGAGAGGACAGGTGTAGTTCAAACATCTGCAGTTCAAAGCTGGAGTAGGTATCAGATGGAGACTGACGACACTGAAAGCTGGACTTAAACACAGAGGCAAGACCTCCACCTCTACCAGTGCTTCGAGGGGAGCTAATGAACAAACAGTCAGGGGGAAGAAGTTCAGAGAACAGAGTGCACTCACCATCCTGAAGCCAAGTCTCTGTCAGGAGCATAAAATCCAGATCACGAGAGGTGAAGAAGTCCTTTAACAAGAAAGTCTTGTTTGCTAGTGATCTAGCATTAATCAGAGCAATACGGAGGGTAAGCTCTTCAGTGGCTGGAGTTGAGGCACGAGCCAGCGGACGAAGGATCCCATGGTCCACACCGCCTCTGCGGGCTCTCAGCCGGCGAGGCGGAACAATAGTCTCTATGGGGAAAACGACTGGAGGAAGAGGCAATGACAGCTGGGGCCTGTAGGGGGTGGTGGCGAGGGAGGTAGAGATGTGAGCAGTAGGTGTTGTGGGCGAGGAAGAAGTGGACTCCGGTGAGGGGGTGTGGCATGTAAACAGTCAGTCGCGTGGAGCATACTGGACAGCATGGCGAATGTTTACTGTTAGCATCTGGCTGCCCAGCCTGTTTGGGTGAACACCGTCGGCCTTATAAAAAGAGGGACGGTTCCAAAACAGGTTAAAATTGTCGATAAAACCAAAGTTAAAAGCTCTGCAGGTGGACTGTAGCCAAGTGTTGAGGTAGAGGAGCCTGCTGAAACGCCCTGCTCCGTGTGTGTGTATTGGAAGAGGACCGCTGATAAAAACAGACTTTCCGGTGTCATTTAAAAGATTAAAAAGGGCATTAAAATCCTTCTTAATCAGCTCGGACTGCTGTCGAGAGGTGTCATTGCATCCCACATGTATCAAGACCCGGGTTATGGAGGGTGGGAGCGAGCGCAGCAGACCAGGGAGTTTTTCCAGGATGACCGGGACTGTGGCTCCAGGAAAGCAGTGTGTGGATGCATTAAAAAATCGGATGTTCCTTGATATTGAATCTCCCACTATTAACGTGGTTGGGGGGAAGTGGGGACGAGGAGATGAAGGCTGTGGGTTTTCGTGGTTGGATGACGCACGGTCCACATTATGCGCCTGGGCAGGCTGGTGCGGCAGCGCGTTTTTGGATCGGGGAGACCCAGGAGAGGGATTCCTCACCGCCTCCTGTTCCTTCTCCTTCAGTTCTGGACGAGGAAGACCACCGGAGCGTCGGAGTACAGCATCTCTCAAGGTCCTACGCCGGGCAGAAGAGGTCGCAGGCCGGGATGCAGGCCATTGAAGCACCGCGGTGGAGGGTCCAGTCGCCCGAGCACCACCGGCATCATCGGCCAGCAATAGAGGGAAGTCAGCGATGTCAGCAGTCGGTAGTTTTGGGTCCAGAAGTGGAACCGCCGCTGCTGGGGGGACATCAGTTGGGTGGGCCAGATTGTTATCAACAGACAGGGCCGCGTAGCGGTTGGAGAGACTCAGGCGAGGAGCGCCTTTCGAGTCCCTCTTCTGACCGCGGATCACCACTTCTGTCCAGGGCGATTCATGGTTCGGTGTAGAACAGGCCGAGGGCTGTGGACAGATGGAGGGATCCCACGCAACAGTGTCCTGAAGGGCTACACTGAGCGAGGCCAACTTCACGGATTGGCAAACCGCCACGTCCATGTAGCTAGACAGCAGTGAATCCTTCTTCTTCAGCTCATGAGAAAGTCGTCGGATATCATCCTTAAGGTCAGCAATCTTTTTAATGGCTTTTTCTAGGAGAATCTTATCTTCAGTGACCTCGGCAGGCATAGTTTTTTTTGGTAAGCTGTGCACTAATGTCCTGTGAAGCTACGCTAGGCTCCTGCTAGCGATAATAATCGTCGTTAGCTCAGGGTTGGCAACAGGCGGGTAGTCCGGCTCTGGCTCTGGGTCGGCAACAGGCGGGTAGTCCGGCTCTGGCTCTGGGTCGGCAACAGGCGGGTAGTCCGGCTCTGGCTCTGGGTCGGCAACAGGCGGGTAGTCCGGCTCCGGTCCTGGAGACGTTCTTACTGTAGCGGTGATGATGTCAGGGGTGATGTCAGGGATGCCAGGTGAGTTGACCAGGTTCTCCGCCAGCTTTTCCTGCTTCCTGTTGGCTGTGGCTGTCCAGAGACAGACGATTGTTCAGCGCCGGGTGGCGGCGGCTGTGAGCAGCGATGTCTGAACACGCTAACATGGAACAAGTTAACATGGAATGGGACCTAAAAAAATAATGATCCAACATAACAGCTTCTATTTTGAGCAGCTGCTTTGGGCAGCTGCTTTTGGGATCAATAAGATGTTTGATGATAATGATCATAGAACTGCCCTACAAAGCATAACCGCAGTAACTACGCAAAGCATAGTTATGAGAAAAATGGGTTCAAAGTTTTTTATCTTGCCAGCCTAATGGTTTATAGGTATATAAGTGGTATTGCACTAATTGTACACATATTTATGAGGTAGGTTATAAAACCTACCTCATAAATATGTGTACAATTAGTCCAAAAATCATGATGGTTGATTTGACCTTTGACCCTAAAAATGTAGTTACTGCACTCTTACTTTGCATTGCCTTAAACTGTTCTAATGGTAATACAAAAGAAAAGTGCAGTAACTACAATTTTGCTGTTTTATTTTAGCTATTATTTTGTTTTCAGTGAACAACAACTATTTTGATATTGATTTTGTCATAATTGTATTAAATCTAACTTAATTGATTTTGAAAATTAAAATTAATTATTTTTATTTATTCTATATTTTTTATAATTATGATTTAATTATTATTATTATTATTTTAGACCTGATATTATAAAATGATGTCATTATTTGTAATTATTGTTATAACAATTATAATACTAATAATTATTATATCAATTTTTTAATATTCACCAACCTAATCATCTTCATTTTCATCATGTTGTCAGTCACGTCAACATGACATTAATAAAATTGATTATTCAACACAATGAATAAACACAGGGCTACACTGAATTACAAAAGTTTCTTAAAAAGGACACAGTAACATTTCATATCATATTGTGATGACAATTTTACATTTTCTTTCAATAAAAGTCTTAAATAAAAACATTTTAGTTTTAAAACGAAAATATATACAATTTCAAAAGGAAATATATAAAATCTCATTTCATGTCAGATTGTTTTAGACACATTCAACTACTGTACATATTTTACATTTTATTTCAATAAAAATAAAGTTTGAAGTCTTTAAAACATTGAACATGAAAACATTTTTAAAACGATATATAAACTTTCAAAAGGAAATATATACAGTCCCATTTTATTTCCGATTGTTTCCGTTGATTCAGCTCACTCTTCATCAATTTCTGCAAGAACACCATGCGATTTGGTGGCATCAGTGGGCAGAGTTTTGTGAGGATGTCTGCTTTCTTCTACCTCTCAACCCCTTAAGGCCCGAGTATACTCGCCGTTCCCAAGCTGTCACGCGACATTGTGACGTCAAAATGACGTAGATCTCGCCAGCGTGACAGGATTTTGGCCCGTTCGCGCCGTGTCGCGCACCTCTCTTTTTTTTTCAGCGGCGCGCGACAAAGCGGAAACAGAAACACGGACGAGTTCGAAGGCACATTGTAATGCGCCTTATTGCTAAGGCTTCTTTCGTTATATGTTCTATTTCATTGTGTGGTGTGGGCCTATAGTTTTTCGCTAATAAACCGTGGTTTTACGTAAGTGCTGTCTACTGTTGTGGTCAAAGACGAGTGGAATTACGTGGCTGAAAAACTATCTCAAAGCGGCATTAAGTTATAAAATAAAAGTATATAAGCCACCTCTGTTCAGGAGAAGACTGCAACTACTGTCGCGGCCACCAGCGCGAGTATAAATAGTTACGGCGCTCCCGTGACGTCACATTGTCACGCGACAGCTTGGGAACGGCGAGTATACTGCGGCCTTTACACTGCTGGCCTGAGTTGTTTTGGGATACAAAGTGTGGTCTTCTTCATGAGGAAGTCAACTGGGGTAAATTCCTCCTGATCGTGGCAGAGTTTTACCCACATGCTCCTTGAGCCTCTCTTGAACAGTATTTCTGCCATCTCTGCCAGATGAGGTGCATCCCTGAGCTTTGTTAGGGAGTGCCCTGCTTTCCATGCCCGGATGTCCTCGTTCTTCATTTCCACCACATCCACTTTTCCAGAATTGGAAGATGCAATGACACTGCTGAAGTCTTGAAAATCGAAGACAACACCCCCAGGGCGCCTCTTAATCTCTTTCTCTACCCCATGATGGAAAATGTCTGCGCTCATAAAGGTATGCCCCGGTTCAAAATATTTTAAAGTGATGTCCTGAATAGAATTGTAATTGTGGTTCACCACAGTGACAAGCATTGTCAGGAGGCACCAATTTTTGTTCTGCGCTGTGCAGTTGTCCATCCACAGCACAATATGTGGGACATCACGCTCCCTTTGCAGGGCACATTCATAGGCAGATGCCACCTCCTCTGCCTTCCTCCCAGCTAACCCCTCATGCCAGATTACTGACGTGCTCTTTTTTTTGGACCCTGTCTTCTTGCTTACAGTGGCAAAGGTCTCGTAGAAGACAGAGATCCGTTTGGTGAAGATAGCTGTCTTCACCCCTGGCATTCGGGGCAGCATGATCACTTTCTGCAGGTCCACACTGCGAATACTCAAGCTGTCATCTTGGTTTTTTTTGCAGTCAAGCCTGTAGTGATGCCTCCCTCTTGTTGCCCTTTCTTTGTGGTCCTCCCACTTTTTGCAAGTGATGCAGTCTGGGACCTGGTTGGCAGCTTGTTTGGCCTTCACATGGAGCTCATGCTGGAGACACTGCTTGCACTGCTCCTCTCCCAGCTTGGTGAAGCTGATGTTGCTCTTCTTTACTGCTTTGCGGTAGGTTTCATAGGAGCATTTATTGTTTTCCGAAAATAACTTGTACATCTGCTGCACAGTTATTTCGCTTGGGAGGTATCGTCGATTAGGGGCGTGTTCTCTTCTATAATGACTAATTGATGGATTAAATGATTCAATGTGTTCGAAAATTGGGGCCAAATTGATTTTATTTACTGCAGGCTTTTTTCCATGGCGATCTTTGTGGGGTGTCAAGCTTGAAGGGGAGCTGATCCCAATGTTTGTATAAGCCTGTCTTTTCTGGGATGGTATCCCAGATTTGTGAGGAAGAAAGTCTTGCATACCTCTTGTGACTGACCGAGGTCATCTGTTAGATGGTAACGTAAGGATTTGCTACGTCTGCTGGGTCTAGCAGACGTGAGGCGTGCAATCTGTTGTTGAGAGACCCTGGTGAAAATGAATGTCTTCTTTTCATGGTATGTCATGTTCAAGTATGTGGCATTCAATGTCTCCCTTCTTTGCTTGTTGATTTTTTCCCAGCACTTCTTCCTACATGTTGGGCCACATGTTTTGCTGAATTTCGGTGGTTCGTTATGCTGATCCTCAGGGTTATGGGGATGGGTGTCACTCCCCTGGTCCTCATTCAGCACAGCAGGCACATCCACAGGTAGGTTGTTAAATTCAGCATCTAGAGCTGCAATTAATTCATCCAAGTTCTGAATGACTGGAGGAGCTTTCTTTGGAGAATTGTGTTTTGCAACAAAAGAAAAGATATGAAGTTATTATTATTATTCACAAGTGGGCCTACAGGGCAACATTTTCACTCTGATCAATATGAATTACATTTCTCTTTTTAGGTAAGAACTATTAGGGATACTTATGTTGTGATGTGACTTTATCGCTCAATTATCAACCAAGTTGGCGCCCGTGATGGCAAGCCGTCCACCTCGCTCCTTCGCTATTACGTATGTTTTCCTGCTCCTACTGCTTTTTGCCTTCGGATATGTTTCCGCTCTGCTGGCATACGATCGCCAAACCCTCCTCGACCTCAGGGCTTGGTCAGAGTCCCTGTTGCCATCTGATCGCCCACTTTTCGATCAGCAAACACCGGTGCTGGCGGACATTCCCGATCACCTGCGCCGACTGCCCACTGTCTCTCCCCGCAGGGATCGTGACCAAAAGTCCCGCTCCGCTGCGGCTCCGAACACCGATGCCGGCTGTCATTCCCTCTCCCCCAGAGAAAGCGCTCTAGAAGACGTGGGAAATGTGCCGGTGTGATTGCCCGTCTCAAAGCTCACCTGAGAGTCTTTTCCTCGGCTGAGTTGCGCCTAGGATCTTCTCCCCCTGCCCGGTTCGTATGCAGCCGATGGATCCGCCCCGTCTTCCCGGAGCCAGCGCCGCTGATTACTCCGGTAAACGGACCCGCTACCCTGGCACAGCTCAAAGCTGGAAGCTCGCGGAGAAAGTTTATTTACATCCAGCCTCCCGACACCGCGTGCTGCCGCCGCGGTAAGGTATATCGCCAGGAACATCGCGAGACTATTCCATGCTGTGTGTGATGGTAGGAGAGGTGTGGATCCCAGCCTGCTCTGTCCCATCCAGAGGTCTACTGTTCAATCTCACATTAAAACTGAACTTTTTAATGCCCAGTCCCTGCCAAATAAATCAAGCCTGGTTCATGATCACATTCTTGATAAAGATATTGATCTGATGTGCCTCACTGAGACCTGGCACCAACCTGAGGTTTTTTCATCATTAAATGAAGCCTGTCCCCCCGGATACAGTTACCTGCAGAGGGCTCGCTGCACTGGCCGAGGTGGTGGCCTGGCGGTAATTTACCGCGACACACTCAATCTGTCTCCTCTGTCTCTACCTGGTGTGTCCTCTTTTGAATATCTGGCCTTCAAATCAAAACCCCCTTCCAAGATCAATGCTCTACTGATCTACCGGCCGCCCAAACCACACCCATCCTTCATCACAGAGATTCACGACCTTCTCACCTCGCTCTGCTCTCTATCCTCCAATAACATCATACTTGGCGATATGAACATTCACATTGATAATCCCTCCTCCCCCCTGGCAGCTGATTTCCTTCATGTACTGGACTGTCTCAACCTCACACAGCATGTTGATGTACCCACACACACCAGGGGGCGCACTTTAGACCTGGTCATCTCGGACTCTCCCTCCATCAAAAATCTGGTTACATGCCGCTATTCCGACATGCCGCTACTTAGACATTGACATCTAGTGGTCGGAGTGGCGGCATTAATATTATTTTCCAAGCGTCCCACTACTGCGACAATTTTTTTTCCCCATTGTCTGAGTAGCGGCACTTTACCTTTTTTTCAAACGTCCTGCCATTCCGACATGAGGCCATTAATATTTGTCATTATCATTGTACTTTAAATTAATTAATTAATGTGATTATACCCATATGTTCTGGACTTAGCATACACGCAGCTTATGCATGGGTGTGACAAATACATGGGAAAACAATTTCTAAAAAGAGCCAATCATCCAACTTCGAGGCTGCCCCTAGTTGGTAATATATAGGACTAGCCTATCCATATCAAATCCAAAAGCAACAATCTTCATAACAAAATCAGAGTATCCTTTTCAAAAAATATTATTTCGCCGTTCTTAAATTAGGCTTCCACAGCGCAAAAAAGGTAGGCCTACACCTTGAAACTTTGTTCAATCAACTTAAAGTCCGATTAAACTTCATTCAAAGGCAGTCCATAATTCTAATTAAATTGATTTCTAACGAACAAGTCCAAATTTCAGGTCCTAGAGCTTTATTCGTGCTTCTTCTTATATATTTTTAAGTAGACTGCTGGCCTGCACGCACAGAGTTTGTTTGATGCATGGAGTTTCAACCTTTTCCCCCTGAGAGCTGAATAAAAATGAGGAGAGCTCCCTGTCTTTTACATAATGTGTAGGCCTAACATTTATTCACATGGCCGGTTCAAAATCACCTAGTTTTTGACTGAAATGTGTGCCGATATCAATTATTGATCAATTATATTAATAACTATTATTATTATTCTATTGCACTTTCTATGAAAAGTAGGCCTAATTGTCGTAATAGCGGTACCAAAAAAGATCGGATGCGGGCGGGATGATAGAGGTAGGCCTACATTTATTCTATATTAATAACTATTAATATTATTCTATTGCACTTTCTATGAAAAGTAGGCCTAATTGTCATATTAATAACTATTATTATTATTCTATTGCACTTTCTATGAAAAGTAGGCCTAATTGTCGTAATAGCGGTACCAAATTGTAGTAGGCCTAATTGTCGTAATAGCAGTACCAAATTGTCGTAATAGCGGTACCAAAAAAGATCGGATTAGGGGCATGTCTAAATAGAGGCATGTCGTAATGACGGGATGTCGTAATGGAGGGTTGTCGTAATAACGGGCTGTCGTAATAAAGGGCGGACCCCCAAAAATCTGTCAGTATTTGACCTGGGCGTCTGATCACAGCATCATCTCCATGGACATTTCCTGCCCATCCCACCTCCCCCAGCCTAAACGCGATATTCATTTTCGCAACATAAAAAACATCAACCCTGCCATCTTGCACTCTGACCTCCAACTGTTGGCCTCAGCAGGGCCGGCCTGTGGCATAGGCGGTATAGGCAAATGCTAAGGGCGCCGCACATCCAGGGGGCGCCCAAAAAAACAGGAAAAAAAAAAACAAACTTCCACTATTCTAAAAACGGATATTATATGTTCAGGCCCTCCCCCCCCCACCGCCACCGCACCCCCCCTGACAATTCGCACACCAGCACCCCCCCCGGACAATGGACAAACCCCCCCCCGCTGCCAATCGCGCCCCGGCACCCACGGTTGATCAATCTCGGCCTAGGCCGACAAAGTACACGAGCCGGCCCTGGGCCTCGTCAACCTTCCATCAGTCCAACCAATCGGTCGAACACTACAACCATTCTCTTCACTGCCTCCTGCATATACATGCCCACTCTCAAACAAGGAACTGTGTCTTTCTCCCCGCACTGCCCCCTGGTTCACGAAAGAACTGCGCAAGATGAAGGCTGCTGGCCGCGCCATTGAGAGGCGTGTCAGATCATCTGGCCTGGTGGTACACAAGCTGGGCCTACAAAAAATCACCAGAAGGCCCTATGCAGCAGCCCTTAAAGAAGCCCCGGTCCATCTATTATTCCAACATCATCAATAACAGTCCAGGAAACTCAAAACAGCTTTTTTCCACCATAAACTATCTCCTCAACCCCAAAAACCAAACCCACACAGAACCCACAGCAGAACACTGCAACATATTTCTTGCATTTTTCAAAGACAAGATCAATTCCATCCGGTCCCAGCTCTCAGGCTCCCCAGCTCCATTTCTGCCATCTGCCTGCCCTCAACCTGCATCTTTCAGCACCTTTGCTACAGTCACACAGACCGAAGTTGAGGGTTTCATCAAAAAAATGAAGCCTTCCACCTCCCCCCTGGACCCCATCCCTACAACACTGATCAAATCAAACCTGTCTGTCATAAGCCCTCTTATCACACAAATAATAAACCACTCGTTAAACTCCGGCCATGTCCCCCCCTCACTCAAAACTGCCGTTATCAAGCCTCTCCTAAAGAAACCCAACCTCGACCCAGAATGTCTCTCAAACTACCGGCCCATTTCCCATCTTCCATTCCTGTCCAAAGTGCTTGAAAAAGCTGTTGCCGCACAGCTACAGGAACATTTACAACTTCATTCACTGTTTGAAATATTCCAATCTGGTTTCCGCACTGCCCATAGTACAGAGACAGCATTGTTGAGGGTAACCAATGACCTCCTCATCTCTGCCGATTCTGGATCCCCTTCCCTGCTCATCCTTCTCGACCTTTCAGCAGCTTTCGACACTGTCGACCACTATATCCTCCTAAGCCGCCTCCACACCGACATTGGTCTCCATCATTCCACACTGGACTGGTTCACGTCTTACCTCGCTGACAGGACAGAGTACGTCAGCCTGGGATCTGCCAGGTCCCAAACAGCCCCTGTTACTTGTGGTGTCCCCCAAGGATCTGTCCTAGGACCCCTCCTCTTTATCCTGTACATGCTGCCACTGGGTCATGTCATCAGCCGGCACGGCATCTCGTTTCACTGCTATGCCGATGACACTCAGTTGTACCTCCGAACTGACCCCAACCCACGTTCAACCCCGGTCCGCTCATCATCACCTACTCTAGCCCTCTCCAACTGCCTGGAGGAGATTAGGGCATGGATGAGTCACAACTTCCTCCAGCTGAACAGTTCCAAAACCGAAGCCATACAAATTGGCACCCCTCATCAGGTCCAGTCATCACCCATAACCACCATCTCCTTCTCTGGTCAAGACATCCCCCTCTCTACCTCAGTTACCAACCTCGGTGTGAAGCTGGACCCACAACGTACCTTTGTAAACCACATCAAACATCTGTACAAAACCTGCTTTTTCCATATCAAGAACATTTCTAAACTCCACCCATTCCTCACTTTCTCTGATGCAGAAAAACTTGTTCACGCCCTAGTCTCCTCCAGGCTTGACTACTGTAACAGCCTGCTCATCGGTATACCCAACAAACACCTTCAGAAACTTCAATTCATTCAGAACTGTGCTGCCCGAACTCTGACGAAAACCCGCAAGTACGACCACATCACCCCCATTCTTCAGGACCTACACTGGCTTCCCATAACCTCAAGAATTCAATACAAAATCGCCCTCATCACCCACCTTTGCATCTACAGCAACGCGCCGCAATACCTCAAAGACCTCAAAGACCTCCTTACCCCTCACTCATCCGCACCATGGGAGACCGAGCCTTTTGCTCCACTGCCCCCCACATCTGGAACTCCCTCCCTGAACACCTACGACAACCCCAGTCTGTGGCCACCTTCAAAACAGGGCTAAAAACTTTTTTGTTCAGACAGGCTTTCCTAGGTCGTCCCTAGATGTTTCTTTTTATTCTCTCTCTGCATTTCGTCTCCTCCTTTAGCTGTTTTCTCTACTGCTGTTTTTAACGTGTCTGATTTTTCTCTTGTTCTGGTTTCTGTAGCACTTTGAGATTGCCTTATGAAAAGTGCTTTACAAATAAAATGTATTATTATTATTATTATTGATGTTCTTTGAGGAAGAAGGCCGCCGACACAGGATCGCTTTTAACTCACTTTATTTGTTTAGCTTTAGGTCTATTATCTATGAAGCAAATGAAGAGGAATTGTATAATTCACGCGTGGAGCGACTCTTAGCTGGATATGTAACAGATACACGGCCTCTAGAGTTTCTGCCCCCCCGCTGCTCGTGCCCTCGATAGTACCTAGGCAGGCGTGGCCTCTATGACGCATAATATGCTCCGATTGGCTAGTGTTGAGCGCCCGCCTCCTAGTGTATTATGTGCTGCCATCTTGTGGCCAGGTGCGGTTAATACAGCAAATATATTTGTTCCTGTTCCCTAGTTGCTATGTGAGGATATTACAGCCTGTTGATACATGTGCTATTATTTATTCGTAACACTTAAAATTAGGCACATGGGCAAATTAATGTGTGAATTAGGCTAACACTTAATATAATATATACATTTGCACCCTTAATAAAAATGAGAAAGATATTTCTGAGACATTTCATTTAATGCAAACAAACAAATTGCATTATATTATAATTTAAGTAATCCATCCATCCATCCATCTTCTGCCGCTTATCCGGGGTCGGGTCGCGGGGGCAGCAGCCTAAGCAGGGAAGCCCAGACTTCCCTTTCCCCAGCTACTTCGTCCACCTCTTCCTGGGGGATCCCGAGGCGTTCCCAGGCCAGCCGAGAGACATAGTCTCTCCAGCGTGTCCTGGGTCTTCCCCGGGGTCTCCTACCAGTGGGACATGCCCTGAACACCTCACCAGGGAGGCGTCCGGGAGGCATCCTAACTAGATGCCCGAGCCACCTCATCTGGCTCCTCTCAACGCGGAGGAGTAGTGGGTCTACTCCAAGCTCCTCCCGGATGACCGAGCTTCTCACCCTATCTCTAAGGGAGAGCCCAGCCACCCTGCTGAGGAAGCTTTGGCCGCTTGTACCCGCAATCTTGTTCTTTCGGTCATTACCCAAAGCTCATGACCATAGGTGAGGGCAGGAACGTAGATCGACTGGTAAATCGAGAGCTTTGCCTTTCGGCTCAGCTCCCTCTTCACCACGACGGATCCGTGCAGAGTCCGCATTACTGCAGACGCTGCACCGATCCGCCTGTCGAGCTCCATACTCCCCTCACTCGTGAACAAGACCCCGAGGTACTTGAACTCCTCCACTTGGGGCAGGATCTCATCCCCGACCCGGAGAGTGCACTCCACCCTTTTCCGGTTGTGGACCATGGACTCGGATTTGGAGGTGCTGATTTTCATCCCGGCCGCTTCACACTCGGCTGCGAACCGGTCCAGCGAGAGTTGGAGGTCACGGTCTGATGAAGCCAACAGGACCACATCATCCGCAAAAAGCGGACCCCCTCAACGCCCTGGCTGTGCCTAGAAATCCTGTCCATAAAAATTATGAACAGGATCGGTGACAAAGGGCAGCCCTGGTGGAATCCAACCCTCACTGGAAACAAGTCCGACTTATTACCGGCAATGCGGACCAAGCTCTGACACTGGTCATACAGGGAACGGACAGCCCGTATTAGGGGGTCTGATACCCCGTACTCCCGGAGAACCCCCCACAGGACTCCCAGAGAGACACGGTTGAATGCCTTCTACAAGTCCACAAAGCACATGTGGACTGGTTGGGAAGACTCCCATGCACCCTCAAGGATCCTGCAGAGGGTGTAGAGCTGGTCCACTGTTCCACGGCCTGGACGAAAACCACATTGCTCCTCCTGAATCCGAGGTTCGACTATCCAACGGACCCTCCTCTCCAGCACCCCTGAATAGACCTTACCAGGAAGGCTGAGGAGTGTGATCCCCCTATAGTTGGAACACACCCTCCGGTCCCCCTTCTTAAAAAGAGGGACCACCACCCCAGTCTGCCAATCCAGGGGCACTGCCCCCGATGCCCACGCGATGCTGCAGAGTCGTGTCAACCAAGACAGCCCCACAACATCCAGGGCCTTAAGGAACTCCGGGTGGACCTCATCCACCCCCAGGGCCCTGCCACCGAGGAGCTTCCTGACCACCTCGGCAACCTCAGCCCCAGAGATAGGAGAGCCCACACCTGAGTCCCCAGGCCCTGCTTCCTTACCGGAAGGCGTGTCGGTGGGATTGAGGAGGTCTTCGAAGTATTCCTTCCACCGATCCACAACGTCCCGAGTCGAGGTCAGCAGTGCACCTTCTCCACCATACACAGTGTTGACGATGCACTACTTCCCCCTCCTGAGACGCCGGATGGTGGTCCAGAACCTCTTCAAAGCCGTCCGGAAGTCGTTCTCCATGGCCTCACTGAACTCCTCCCATGTCCGGGTTTTTGCCTCAGTAACCACCACAGCTGCGCTCCGCTTGGCCTGCCGGTACCTGCCTGCTGCCTCCGGAGTCCCACAGGCCAAAAAGGTCCTATAGGACTCCTTCTTCAGTTTGACGGCATCCCTCACCGCCGGTGTCCACCAGCAGGTTCAAGAATTGCCGCCACGGCAGGCACCGACCACCTTGCGGCCACAGCTCTGGTCGGCCGCCTTAACAATGGAAGTGCGGAACATGGCCCACTCGGACTCAATGTCCCCCGCCTCCCCCGGTACATGGTCAAAGCTCTCCCGGAGGTGGGAGTTGAAGCTCTCTCTGACAGGAGACTCTGCCATACGTTCCCAGCAGACCCTCACAATACGTTTGGGTCTGCCAGGTCTGACCGGCATCCTCCCCCACCATCGCAGCCAACTCACCACCAGGTGGTGATCAGTTGACAGCTCCGCCCCTCTCTTCGCCCAAGTGTCCAAGACGTGGCCACAAGTCCGACGACACGACTACAAAGTCGATCATCGAACTGCGGCCTAGGGTGTCCTGGTGCCAAGTGCACATATGGACACCCTTATGCTTGAACATGGTGTTCGTTATGGACAATCTGTGACAAGCACAGAAGTCCAATAACTGAACACCACTCGGGTTCAGATCGGGGGGGCCGTTCCTCCCAATCACACCCCTCCAGGTCTCACTGTCGCTGCCAACGTGAGCGTTGAAGTCCCCCAGCAGAACGACGGAATCCCCAGAGGGAGCACTTTCCAGCACCCCCTCCAAGGAGTCCAAAAAGGGTGGATACTCTGAACTGCTGTTTGGACCATAGGCACAAACAACAGTCAGGATCCGTCCCCCCACCCGAAGGCGGAGGGAGGCTACCCTTTCGTCTACCGGGGTGAACTCCAACATACAGGCACCAAGCCGGGGGGCAATAAGTATTGCCACCCCTGCCCGGCGCCTCTCACCAGTGGCAACTCCACAGTGGAAGAGAGTCCAACCCCTCTCGAGAAGACTGGTTCCAGAGCCCTTGCTATGCGTCGAGGTGAGGCCGACTATATCTAGCCGGAACTTCTCAACCTCGCGCACCAGCTCAGGCTCCTTCCCCACCAGAGAGTTGACGTTCCACATCCCTAGAGCTAGCTTCTGCAGCCGAGGATCAGACCGCCAAGATCCCCGCCTTCGGCCACCGCCCAGCTCGCACTGCACCCGACCCCTTTGGCCCCTCCTGCTGGTGGTGAGCTGGCGGGAAGGGGGTCCCACGTCATTGCTTCGGGCTGTGCCCGGCCGGGCCCCATGGGTATAGGCCCGGCCACCAGGCGCTCGCCCCCGAGCCCCACCCCCAGGCCTGGCTCCAGGGGGGGGGCCCCGGTGACCCACGTCCGGGTGAGGGACATGTAAGACCATTTATTTGTATCATCATAAGGGGTCTTCTGAGCTACCCTTTGTCTGGCCCCTCCCCCCGGACCTATTTGCCATGGGTGACCCTACCAGGGGCATAAAGCCCCCGACAACGGAGCTCCTGGGGGTCATTGGGACACGCAAACCCCTCCACCACGGTAAGGTAGTAGCTCAGGGAGGGGAATTTAAGTAATCCAATTCATTATTGGCCAATCATATGTTATGTTATTGCTATCATATGTCATCATTCATCTTCATTTTTTAGTAAATTGTAAGCTGCAACTGTGCAGGATTCAAATAGTTTGTAAATTTTCCACCTGCTTCTTGAAAGCTTAATGTACTCTAAAACAGGCAAAAAAAATGGAATTGTATCTAGTTGTCTAGTCTGTATTGGGATGCACTACATCGTTGTAGGTATAGTATGCGATTTCTGACCATTAGATGGTGTTTCGGGACTCTGTAAACACAAACTAAAGAAAACAGGACTTTTTGTTTTTTTGTTGCCATTACTGAGTTTTCCAGGTTGCCAGTGAACGTGTTATGAAGCCTGTCAATCATTTCAGCTACCTATCATGACAGTTTGTGTGAGATAGCATACTCTGATTGGCAAAGAGTCAATGGGCGTGTTTGTTGATGTCCGTGCTAGTTTTGGCGTGCCACGGTGATATGCTGTTACAGAGCTAACATTAACTAAAAAGCCAACAGGGAAAGTGCTAGCAAAACAATGTAACGTTAACATCCTGTCGCCACCTTACTGAGGGACGCTACAATATCTTCCTGCCGGACACCGCAGTGAATGATTATGGCGGAAATGAAGATGCTTTACATGTTTGTGAATTACATGAAGAGAGAGATCGCTCTTGTAGATGTTTACTTGTTGTGGGATTACTACCGCTGGCTGGATTAATTTTGTGAACGATGATATGAAGTTACAGAGGACAATGTTGCTGTCAAGAAGCAGGTAAGCTAGCGCTAACGTTATATTTAACACATTTAGCTAAACATCGCCTTTCAGTCAGCATATACCGTGAGCCTGACAGCTGTTTTATAATGTGATCGCTAGTTTCTCAGTGCTTAATGTGACAGTTACTTACCATATTCTGGGTATTTCCTTTTTAAGGCCAGTTCCACCATCCTCTTTCCTCTTGATAGTGCCATCTTCATAGATTTGTCCGGTTAGGTTAATTTAAAGGGACACTAAGTAGCTTTTTTAGTAATTTATTACCTCAAATCAACGTCTTCATTCATAAATAAGTCCCCATTGGTGTACAATTATCTCTGTCAACAATCTCACTTATCCTCCTGAGCGAAGAATCACTTATCAGAATTTACATAGGACGGGCAAGCTCTATGGAGGCTTCCATGTCCTTCCGGTCTATGAACTGCCGAGAGGGACAAAAAGCACTACGTGGTACAGGTAAGGCGAAACGCGTTCTCACTCAGAGCCAGCTGACTGTGGAACAGAGAAGGAGCTTAGCGAGACGCGCTTGTCACTTCTAGGGTGACCATTTATGAGTTGTTGAAAAGGAGGACACCTCAGCCCGGGGGGGTTGGGGGGGTGCGCGCCTCGGACCTACGGCCGACGGGCGGGGGTGCGCGCGATAGTAACACACCACGGACCTATGACCAGCGGGCGGACCTATGACCGGCGAGGTGTCTCAAAAAGGAGGACAAATACGCGTCCAGCTTGATGCTGCGCCGGACGCCGGACAGGGCTTTGAAAAACCGGACAGTCCGGCCTAAAGCCGGACGAATGGCCACCCTAGTCACTTCCCTGGCAAATTTGAAAACCTGCAATGCACTTTAGTTTGTTTGAAATAACGTACCTCATCATCCGAAATAAAACTCGATGAAGTGTTTGAAGACATGTTGTTGTCATTGGTTCTTGAATCTTGACTAATACCGCTTGCCTTAGTTCCAAAAGGTTGCAACGAACATTTGAAAACGCGAGGCGCTAGAGAGCAAATTCGTTTGAATGCAAAATACAACTTGACCACTAGATGGGGGGAAAAACGACTTAGTGTCCCTTTAACGCTATGTGTGGAACGTTAAATAACCCGAAGCAGTCACGCGAGGATAGGTAAACCGCAAAACTGGACAGTAGAATCCCAAGCAAGACCGCAGTAACATCACTTACTGCGGTCTTGCTTGGTTTTAAGTCAAGTTTTGTAGTTACTGCTATTTTTATACAGCTTTTTCTCAAAAATAAAACAAAATTGAACCCTGAAACTTTGTCACAAGATAAAACACACACCAAGCAGTTCATTTTCAGTTATAACTCAATTTCGACCAAAAGTATAGTTACTGCAGTTTTGCTTTGTAGGGCAGAGTACATGATCTATGTTCCTAAAGTGCAGTTTAAAAAAAAAAAAGAAGCCTTTGCATAATATACTCTGGCAACTCACCTTTAAATGAATCAATATATTTGACATCAAGTCCTTCCTTATCTTCACCTAAGGAGCAATAATAAGAAGCATCTTGTTTGGGATTTCTTGTAGCCCTCCTGTGGCCTTGTTGCTGCCATCTCCTGCAAAGATCAGATGTTAGTGACTTGAGCAACAACACATTACTGTATACAATGTTTGATAGACAGATAAAACGTATGTATATTGGTGAGAGAAAAAAAAAGATAAGGAATTTAAACTGTAATTATTCATACATCTATGTATAATCTATTCTGGTAATTATTTCATTAATGACCTAATGTTATTGTACATGCTGTATGAATTAAGTCAACAGTATCACGTCTCTCACTTTCTATGTACAGCGTCACAAAACGTTTCAATCAAAAAATAGGTTTGGCGCTTGTCGCGGTTTGTAAAAACATTTACATGTTTAAATGTAAAACATGTAACAGGTACATTTTAAACAAGAAAATAAAGCGATTTGGCATTAAACGATGATGGAGCAGTGAATAGGTTCGGACGGCGCCTTTAAACTCGGCTACACTAGCATACGAGCACACGTGTGCATGCTTGCTAATAGCAACGAGCTAAGCTGTCCCAAATCCGATGCTTCGGTGTATCCGAACGTCATCAAGTAGCCTATACCATTTTGCCTAATTACATGACAATATTTATATAAATGCTATGTGTAAGGGGTTTTGTATGGGTCTTACTGTATCCTCCACACCGGCAACAGGATGAAGCATGTTCAACTAACACTGTATATATGATATACACTGTACATGAAAGGTATAAATAAATATATTAATATAATCATTTAAAACCTTGCCAAGATTTTGGCATGGCTCAATATAAGTGATCCAATTTACAAAGTAATTTATTTGGGAAAGATATTTAAAATAAAAAATAATACCCCTGAAAAAACAAAAGGATGTGGAGGCCCAATGAAACAGAACAAATTGTCTGTTGTCACTAGAGCAGTAGTAGAAGGTCTTGAGCAGTTTAGCACATGCGCTACTTGAGTGACCGCAGAAAGTAGAGGCACTGGAACGCCTTTCTAGGGGGGCTTTGCAGGGTTTTCCCTAGCCTTGAGGGACTCACGCCCTGATGCAGCTACACATATCTGAGCTCACAAACCCTGGTTTGTGTGTTACGCTATTTTACACAAATGCCTAAAACTGGACAAACATTTAAATGTATTTAATTAACTTGATTTGTTTTGTGTAACACAGGGTGAAACAATACAAGAACTTGAAAGATTATTTCTCCTAACAGAAGCAGTAAATGCTATAGGCTTAGCATGCACGCTTTTACCACTGAACTTAACAGGGCATTCACAGTTCCAATGACCCCTACCTTTACATTAGTGACAGATCTTACTGGGATCAACTGTACTGGCTGTGCACAGACCACTCTGGGTTACTTTGAAGTGGACTGGCTCCTTCACCCCACTGTTCACCTGCTGGATGAAACCCACTACATTCGCATTTCTCCACAAGCCCTACACTCATGGTCACCACAGTGGATCAACATGTACTAATCTGCTCAAGTAGAAGCCTCCACTGCTGTCTTAACTTTATGTGCATTTTTAAGTTTTTAAGCTGCTCTAGAACAATCAGATCATACTATACAATGCATCATATGTGTCAACATATGGCAGTGGCGCGCAAACAGGTACTGACTGTCACCTACTTAGCTAAGGAGGCTGTCCCTAATGTGGCCCAGGCCCCATGAGTGTTTACTCTACTGTAAGAATGCGGATACATATGGCTTAGACTGGCTTCCAAATGTGGTTTGAATCACTATGCACATTCAAGACGCATTAAGTGTGTCCACACCTGTATTTAAAGCTGTCCACTTGTGATCCAGTCACAAAAAATTAATGTTAACACCAGGTCCAAACAGAGGCTTTGTGTTTCAGTTCTCATGATGAGCTTACTAGCTTAAAGCCTGGTTTATACTTCTGCTTCATGTCAATGCGTAGGTTACGCCATAGCCTCGAACTGTCATGCACTGTTCGGACTTCTGTGTCTCTCCGTCTCATGTTTAGTCGCGGTGTGATTCACCCCCAGGGCGACAGGGGACTGTCAACTACAGTGACAGTCCCCTGCATTTACAAATGGCGGGGCTCGCCGTGCGAAACAGCGGAAATATGATCCTATCAGGTAAACCAATCACAGCGCTTCGCCTCGACACGTAGTTACAACGGCGTAGGTGAAGACTGACGCGTTGCCTACGGTGTAGGGTACGGCGTCGATTTGACGCAGAAGTATAAACCAGGCTTTAACCTGTAACTTGAGCTTTAGCCTTTAGCTTTAGCTGTAAAATCCCCTTGATAGAGGTTAAAAAGGTTAGATTTAGGCATATAACTTCTTGGTTAAGGTTAGACAAAAGGTTGGGTTTAGGCACCCAACTAACCTTTATAAAATCTCCAGTTTTTTAGCATAGAGAGTAATCACATTGCCGACTCATCCCGTGTAAATAGCCACACGTTAATTAGAAGGACAGAATTATCAGGACCTTCTGGCAGACAACCAATCAGAGGCTCAGAATAATACACTCTGTGTGAATATTCATGAGGTCCTGCTATTACACAACCGGCCATAGGGGGCGCTGTGGTGATACACAGATTATACATTAAATCAGGTTTATGTGTATTAAATGGTCATCTGTTTTTGTTTTCATTTTTAGGGTCAATGGACTAATAGAAACACTTCTACATCTTTAGAATTCTTTCCAAATTAGCAGGACACTGCTCCTGTCCTGTTAATACAAAATGTCCTTCCAGTGTGGTGTGTATTCTGACCAAAAGTCCTGCTAATACACATGTACCAACACACACACACACACACACACACACACACACAAACACACATATACACATTTTTGTAATTTTAATATTGCAAAGTGCTGTTTTAACCCACTCCCTGGTGTAGTGGATATGAATCTCTTTAAGGTGGCAGATCTTTTTAGTCCCCTTGACCTGGACCCAGGGTCATTGCCAAAAAAACACTCAATGCACTCAATCCCATTGTACAGAAAATGCAATTTTGGGCCTGACCTGCTAATTTTGCTAATGTTTTTGGCAGGCAGGTTCTTGTGTTATCCTGTGCCAAAGGGCCATACTGAAAATGAATGGGCATGTGAGTTCCATTGTGTCTTTGTTATCCTCATGGGGCTTCTCCTCAGCAGCCCATTGTTAAAGAGACCTGGACAACTTATGTAGCTCCTAGACACCATCTGAAGACAAATGCAGCAGTCCTGCTGCCTTAATAATAGGGGGTACAACTATAATCGAGAAGTGAGAACTCGAAATAACATAACCAAGATATTTTTTTCTTAACTTTTAAGATCTGCCACTGGCAATTCGATATTGTATTATGTATTATATTATTAATATTTATATTGCTATTATCATCATCATCATCATCATCATTATTATTATTATTATTATTATTATTATTATTATTATTATTATCTGTTTATGTTCATTATACGTGCTATTATATTCATTATACATGCATACCATGGATATCTTTTCTCTCAGTAAATGGAATTTTCAGGTTAAGTCATATAGGATTTCTGTATTTATAGACAACAATTTTATTGAATACAATAAGCCATATTGACGAGTGGGAGAGGGCAGGTGGTCCAATTTCCTATCGTGATCATGTCGTCCATCCATCCACCATCCATCCATCCATCCATCCACCATCTATCCATCCATCCATCTATCCATCCATCCACCATCCATCCATCCACCATCTATCCATCTATTCATCCATCCATCTATCCATCCATCCATCCATCCACCATCTATCCAGCCACCATTCATTCATCCATCCACCATCCATCCAATCAACCGTCCATCCATCAAATAATAAAATAAATTGTTGTTTTTGTGTCAAATGTTTTTCATCTGCGTTTTGTGTTGTCCATCCCCACTGAAACAGGGAAATCCTGATCCTGATCTCAGACAAATGTGCAAACTATACTGTACACACACAGCAATGCAAGACCAGATGTATCCCCCATTTTCATAAAGCTCCATTGACCATGGTAAAAAAAAATGCTGAATTAGCTTGTGCAGAAGACCCGAACACATGTATCAGGCTTATTGTGGCCATGCCTGGTACTGTACACCTTCAAAGGGAGGGGTATAGTCTAAGCAGATGCTGCAGGACCACCTTAATGTACAAAAGACTCCTCTTAATGCATATGAACTAAACTTCGAAGTTCCTCCTGGATCACTGAGCTCATCACCCCATCACAGAAGATACGCCAAGCCACCCAAATGACAAAACTCATTTTGGCAGCAATCGCCAATCCTTCAATCCCTGTATACCCAGCAGGAGAACAGAGTTTAGAGATTGCCAAACCCAGCTGGCAATCAGCGATTGTCTGGATCGTTTTCAACCTGGCTAAAGACCTCAACAACCTTAAGATCCCAAGGCAACTGGCTTGATGGGCCTCAGGTGCCAAGACAAAAAAAACTCAAGTGGCATGATTATTTTCATAATTTTTGAAATGTCATAATATATAAGTATTTATCATGAATATAACTCTACTGTTCTATTTCTGCTCTCATGGAACATTTTTTTTTGTACTTAATGATTACAAAAATCATTACAAACAAAGACATTTGATTCATATGTCTCTTAACTAAAGGCCAATCCATGCATCATCCAATGCAATTAGTCTTCTAGCTACATCTCTATCTCCATCTATCTATTTGTGTGTGTGTGTGTGTGTGTGTGTGTGTGTGTGGGGGGGGGGGGGTCCAGGTTCAGGGAACTTGATATGCAGTGCCATCGTGTTGGCTCTCTCTTGGTTATGTATCCATGTGTCTACCTTTTAGCCATTCATCTGTGTTACTTGCTGCACGTTCATTACTCAGAGAGAAAATGATGAAAAGCCACACAGAGCACAATGTAATGCCATTATGGTTAATTTGTCATGGAGGGACTTCTTAGAGGGGACATGACAGCGGACTAGTGGGCTAAAATCTGTCTGGGCTAAATTATTCATGGTACTTGAGGCACCAGGACACATGTAGAGGTAAGGTGGTGGTACGACAGACAGTATCCAAAAGCCTGACAGAAATTAATTTGGGTCATGCTTTTTAAAGAAACCCCCAAAATAACCACCCATATTTTATAGCACGGCTTGATATCACTGTTTTTGCATTTTTATGAATCTGAATTTGGTTTTTACCTGCCGGTTTTATACCGCATATATGTTCTTCCTTCATACAGACAGAAAGGCAGATGGACAGACAGACAGAAAAGGCTGACAAGTCATGTAGAGGAACAGATACTACAGCTATGTTACCCATTGGTGCCAGGCAGGGCAGTCAGACACCAGACACAGAAGCTGTGTGGATGCTGTGGTGAAACCCCAATGGAGATAAAGTTTCCAGGTGGACAGCTTTTTTCAACCAGTGAAACCAGGGACATATAAGGTCAAAAAGATGGAGAGAAAGAGAGAGAGAGAGAGAGAGAGAGAGAGAGAGAGAGAGAGAAAGAAAGAAAAGCTGTTCGATTTTTGTGTCTAAATGTGGTCTAGATTTACAGTAGTTAAACTGAGTCAAAACTATATAAAGCGCCAAACAATGAATGAATCAATCCATTATTCAGATTATATTTCTTCAGCACAACTCAAAATCAACTAAATTTACATGGCAAAGCATCCTAATATGGCTAAAGAAATATAAATCGGAAAAAGTAATATGTGTGGCAAATGTGTACAAAATGTGATCAAAATCAGTAGTGGTTAAAACAAAACAATACAATAAATTAAGTAAAATAAATATTTAGAATAAAGGACAATAGTTGTGTCATGTATGGCATATACTGTACATACTGTATATGCATGTATGATAGATGCATCAAGGTATTCAAATGCTAAATCCACAGCTTTGGCAGCATTGCACTTTGTTCTACCGTCATCACGCCATAACATATGGCCGGATCTGTCCCCTTGCACTTAACCTCCGTGCAAATACAAATACAGTAAGACACCGCTCTCTCCAGAAGATGCAATGCATCATCCAGGGTGAGGTAAGACTTTACTTAACGCTGTGTGGAAGCTCTAAATCTCATCTATCATCCGCTCAACCTTAGACCCGCTTCCCCCATCCATCTCTCTCTCAGCACCTCCTCCTCCTGTCCCTATGGAAACATTGTAAACACATATACACATTCACAACATATAAAGCACCCTTTAAAAAAGAAGTAGAAGTAATGTATTATAATTATAATTAATGTTATTATTATTTTTTATTTTTTTATTTTTATTTTATTGTTTACATTAGACAATATTACCATAGGTTGATAATCATTTAGATTCAATGTGATTCACAGTGATTCAAATACATGTTTATGAGAATAATATATTGTATATATATATCTATTATTTATGTTTTAATCAATTTGTTTAAATTAGCCATAAATGTGCAATCTCATGGCCATAAATAACTGGCCATAGGGGTTTAGGGAGGACATTTTAAAGTTCAGGTTCTGCAAAATGAGTAAAGCAAAAGCTTCCATTGAAATTCATGCCTTGTGAATTAATTTATATGCCTACATCCTGAGAATAAAGCCAAGCTAAAAATATCAAATTAATCTTTCCTTCACTGTCTTCGGGGGTTCTGCTACACATGCTAGACGTATGTTAAAATATGCTAAATAATCACAAACTAAGTCAGTAACCAATAGCTTCCCATTTTTATGAGGTCCCAAGCATTTGGCATATTGGTCATCTGGACTTTTTCTTTTCTCTCTCTCTCTCTCTCTCTCTCTCTCTCTCTCTCTCTCTCTCTCTCTCTCTCTCTCTCTCTCTCTCTCTCTCTCTCTCTCTCTCGTCCTCTCTCTATCCATTGTCCATCTGTTCTCATTCGTTAGGCTTACTGGACGTCAGTTCTCTGTTCTCCATCTGCCCCCTCTGCCTCTGCTATTCCCCTTCTTATCCAACCGCTCTACGTTAATTTCACATTAATATTCTTGCGTATGAATGATGTTTATATTTCCCCCCCTCCCCCCCCCCCCCCCCCCCCATTTCACTCCGTAACTTTCCCTCCTCGGCTGCACATTGTGTGACTACTTAATGAGCTGTATATGTACACAGTGCCCAGATGCCAGTAGACAGCCATTAGCTCAAATGACATGACAGACAGGGACACGGTCTTCATCCCCCATCACCCCCCCCCCCCCCCCCCCCCCCCCCCATCACCCCCCCCGCGCGCCGCGTGGCTGGTCGCTCCGCTGATCCGAGCAGACATCCAGCCCAAACATGCCGATCCCTGCTGGGAATAGAGCAGCGCGCTTGTCCGCTGTCTCTCTGCGAATGGTGTGTGTGTGTGTGTGTGTGGGGGGGGGGGGTCTAAAACAGCAGGGGGTTAAAATAAGCGCATATTTTATTAATTACGGGGGGGTTAAAGTGATCTTTATGTATCATTCACGCGCATCGCACGTGTCCTAGATGTGAACTTGGCTAGGCCTGGGCGAGGCCGCCAGCCTATAGCCTACGTCTTATTTCAGAAGGATAATATTATATAATACAATGAATGTGTTAATTATAATTAGGTACTTTTTTTTAAAAAACAAAACCATGTATTTAATTGTAAATGACTAAAACGGTGTTTGAAATGCCCAGGTACCTGTTTCCATTCTCTTGTACCTAACATAGGCTAACTCTTTTCCTCTTCAGTAGCCTACTGGTCATAACAGATTGATAACGCTCTTTTCATCTTTTTATCTTTCCTTCTATGCTGCCTCTCCAAAACAAACACATCTCTCATGTAGATCTAATAAAAACAAAAAAATATTCAAAAACATTTTCCTGTTTCATCTGAATAAGTAGACCTAGTATTGACCCATGCATACGGCTACCTAAACTCTGTACCCCCAAATCAAATAAAAGTCCTATGTGGAAGATATATCCCTTTTTAAATTTAACCAAGGCCTATTTGTTATGCTGTCCATGCCATACACACCCATAGACATGTCCATAATTAGTTCATTCTAAAAGAGACTCCAGAGGGAGTTTGCATTGTCTTTTGATTACTAAAGGTCAAGAGGCTAAACAGATTAGCTGCTAGTAAGGAACAGTCATCTGCTAATGACTGGATGGGCCCTGACATGGCGGACGGTTTCTCTCTTTAATTCCAATTATTAAAGACAGACCTTCATTGACTTCTTCAACTAGAACTGTGCCACACACACACACATACTCTCTCTCTCACTCACACACACACACACACACACACACACACACACACACACACACACACACACACACACACACACACACACACAACATTCTGGGGCTCTCACTTTGTTCCTCTGAGGCCTTTGTACTCAAGGAACACCTGTGCAGTGTCGACGATACATTTAATATATTCATTACGCTCTTGTTTTTTCTTGCTTTTTTATCAAACCTTGTTACCAGAGTTCAAAAGAAGGCCTGCTTCTTCTGGGAGTTCAGCATCTATGGTACCATTTGCATTCTGACATCGTGCCTTCATGAAACCAATCAACGCCCTTGTTCTCTCCCCCAGGCCAGGAGAGAGCAGGGCAAGGGTGAGGACTTGAACATTCAGTTCAAGTAAGGTTTGAATTGGAAATCTGGTAGCTGTGTAGTTGTTGGAGGTTCACGTCAGACGTCTAGCATTTAAGTGGCTTGTTATCACACACATGTGCACTGCATGCACACAAGCATGAGCGCGCACACACACACACACACTTTTGTTATTTTTCTGACAGTAGAAGATGTGCCCACTCTGGCAGATCAATGGTGTAGCCTACTGCCCCTTATATTGTCTCTATCGAGATAATGGTGTTTAATGGAGCTGGTCCCACAAGACCCCGCTGCACTCTGAAGATGAGACAGAAGGGATTTGACGAAGGGGTTTGATAACCCCCCCCCACCCTCTTAGTATACAGGCTCTGGTTCAGCCCCACATCCTCTTACTATACAGGCTGGTTCAGGGTGGAATCATCCGTCAGTAGCCGCGTCTCTGTCCTACGCATGATTGATTGACGGCGTTGCGGTCTTAATCAGAGTAGGGTTACACACGCCGCTGTCCATCCACCAGTACATGCTGCTGTAAGTGACCACGTCTTCCTCCCCCCCCCACCCCACCCCACACCCTGTACAGGAAAATCAATGAGCCAGGTCTTAGGACAGACACAGCCTGTTCAATATTACATGAGAACAATATACCGTCACAAAGAGGTCGAATTTCAAAGATGTCGAATTTACCAAAGAGTCTTTTTATATTTGTTATGTTTTTAATATATATTCTAGAATTTAGCAGTTGTGTTCCTTACATGATACAATACGTAAGAATAAATCACGACCCCGGTTTATTCTGCTTATACCACACTTATCAACAATGATATTAGTTACCATCATCTGTAACGTTATTGGTTTTTATCGACTTAGCTGAAATTAAGATATTCTTCCACGGCGCTATGAGCATATTGTTTTTGCGTTTTCAAGGAAACATCTGGTCGATAGGTGAGGAATAAACCACATTATTGGTTATTGGAAAATAGTGTACAATGTGTACATTATTTTCCAATAACAGGACACCCCATCAGGGTTTATTCCGCTTATATCAGATGTTCTGACGTCTGAAATGTTTCAATATCGCCAATACGGGCGGAAAGGTTTCAACAAACAGTTCCTTCAAGGCGGTCCATCCTAATTTATTGCCCAATGCAATCCAAGATAATACACAGGCCTACATCACAGAAATGCCGATTCTGTTGTCTTAGACTGCCCGGCTTACTGCCTTTGAAAACTATTGCTCCCTGCTGCCCATTACCTGTTGATAGCTAGCTGACAGGCTATCAAAGTAATTTCAGGCAATATAATTAATAGCGACGAGAACAGAGATGCAGTAAAAGTAATAATAATACAAATTAATTCAGAAATCGATTATAAGATTTAAATTAGATTCATATCTCAAATATAAAATAAATATTCATGAATATTCCAAAAATAATAACTTATATTTAATTCAACATAAATTCTTTGTAGGCCTAAATGGCACCGACACCACAGTTACCAACAATAATTAGATAGTACTAGTTACTTTCATCTAACGTTTCTGATTTCTTTATCGACTTAAAGGGATTACATACATACACATACGTCATACTACATATGTTTTTACCAGGGCTTGAAAACGAAATTATTTTTCAATCGTTCCGCTCCGAACGGAACCGGTATATTTAACGTTTTCGTTCTTGCGTTCCGCCACCAACATATCGTTCCTGAACCGGTTCGGAACGTAAAATAACGTTCGTTCTTAACGTTCCGGCAGTGTTATTGGGCCTCCGCGGTGTGTTACTATTGCGCCCCCCCCCCCCCCCCCCCCCCCGCCGGCCCGTAGGTCCGTGGTGTGTTACTATTGCGCCCCCCCCCCCCCCCCCCCCCCGCCGCCGGCCGTAGGTCCGTGGTGTGTTACTATTGCGCACCCCCCCGTCGGCTGTTACTATTGCGCGCCCCCCCTTTTCCCCGTCTCTCTTGTTTACCGGTAAGTCTGATGAATTATGCGTTGGTGTTCATAGTTTGTGTTAAATGAACTGAATGATTTATCTGTGGAGAATCTAACTGATCTAACGATGTGCGTTATGTCCATATGGACAGACGTTTAAACGGTTACCGTATCTTTGTGTAGGTGATCTAAACGGCTTAAGTCGTTCAAGAAATAATTTAGATAAAATCCAGATCCGGCCTCAATTGGAGACCTGCGTTTATTTGTCAAAACGTGTCGCCACACCCCTGCGTCTATTAGGGACCCCGCTTTTATTGGAAGTTTTACGGTATATAGAGAACGAAAAAAACCCGTTATTAACCGGTTTTGGGGATTTCAGAATAACGTTTCTGTTCCGGAACAGTTGAAGACCATTTGATTTTCGTTTCCGTTTCCGTTCCTCGTAAAATTCCGTTCGTTTTCGGTTTTCGTTTTCGTTCCTTGAACCGGTTCGGAGCCCTGGTTTTTACATGCATAAATCGTTTTAAATATATGAACACATCATTTAACTTAAAAAATTAGACCTTTCCCAACTCTCTCTGTTGCGTAGAACTTCTGTTTTATTTGAACCGGGACGGTTTTGCCAGGAAAAAGGAAGAAAGTGGACGACTAAGCGCGGATAATGGCAAAAACGTCTCTTCTTTCAGAACTTTTTAATTTGTGCATTTTATGTGCATTATATGCCACTCACGTTGTCTGTTTAAGACATATTTATGTTTGTAACTAAGATTAGTTTATGATTGTTATTGTCTCATCCTGTGAGCTCGAGCAGGCTGCAGTTCACTTTCCGGCCAAAGAGGTCAGTAATGAAAATACATTTCTGATTCTTACATGTAGTCCCTTTAATCAGCTGAAATTAAAATAGTCTTCCGTGGCAGTTTGAGCATTGTTTTTGCGTTGTCAAGGAAACATCTGGTCGATAGTTTGACTGTTGTTTTTAATGTTGGATTTGTAGCACATTGATTCGGAACTGTTTAAAGGCAGAGATGTCCCGTTATTGAATAATAATGCAGAGAGAGAGAGAGAGTGTCAGATGGAGAGAAAGGAAACAGCCCACCCAGGGAGTGTGGGTGTGTGGACGCAGCAGTAATGCTGTTACAGCTCACTTGGTCCAGGTGTGCTGACTGACTGGATAACAACTACCATGTACCCCTGACACACACACACACACACAATACACAGATGGTGTGTGTCTGTGCCAAGCCCCTCTTTAGCTATTTTTGTAATATTCCTTAATACAACAATTTAGTATGATATACACCCCCCCACACACACACACACCCCTATCCCTAACAGTTATACAAAAGCTATGCTGTACTTTTATTCTCATAGAGAATACAACAATCTGAGCTATACAGACAGATTCACAATTGTATTATAAATAAATCGACAACATGCATCCAAGATAATCCAATTATTTGCTAAATAGAGTAAACTCCTAACTTTTTGATGCATCCTTAAAACGTTTGACATTACACTTGAATGTTTCAATATGGCAGACTCTCCTGTCATCTGCAGACTTCTGCATCCTGGACCATGGGACATTGATGTATTTGTCACATTACAAGTTGTGCTCATATGGGCAAGATGCCATGATCACATTTTGGAGGATATCGTTATTGGATTCATGTATACCAATCCATCAGTCAGAATCCATATAGTAACATTGGACGTGCCGGTTAAAGACTGAATTACGGTTAGAGACTGAATTCCCAGCCGTCGCCCTGCGGAGAGGACCAGGATACAAACAGCCAGCCATCTCAAGGGGGCCTAGAAACAGGGGAGTTGGGGCGGGGGGGGTGGGGTGGGGGGGGGGGGGGGGTGGAAGAGTGTGGCATCATTTAGACGGGCACCCACCCATCCCCTGAGAACAGAAGGTGAGAAACCTGCTCACACGGCTTGTCTAAATGCAAATTGTCTGGGAAAACGGGGTGGGGGGGTGGGGTGGGGTGGGGTGGGTGTCTTGGCAACAAGAAAAACATATTTTTCGGTTAATTTTACCTGAAAGAAAGAACAAAATTAAGAAAGAACAAAAGAAAGAAAGAACAAAGGCAAGGAGAGGTTGACACTCGACTCCATCTGATTTGGATGGGGATGGAGATTATTTGGAGATGTAAAGTCAAAGTGATTTATCAAATGCACAGCATAGCACAGTCATTCTGAACAGTGAAACTTTTAGGACATGGCAGCAAAAACTACGTAGTAGGCATAGAACAATATTAAACATTTTACAAAGAGTATAAAAACAATACAAATAATAAAAATAAAACAGAGTCAAAATTTAAAAAAAAATTATGCTGCAGTGTGTAGGCCTACTAAATATATGTTGTACATGTCAGGGGCCAATATTACATTGAGACGTCCACATTTAATTTGAGAGTTCAAGCAAGAATACAGCGCAACAGAACTGCACGGTTCCTGTCTTGCAGATGAAATCAATGCTGAATGCAACATCAATAATGACTCGGTGGGCTCAGCTCTTATGACAGACTACCACAGCATGCGTCCTTCCAAACACCAAAGAGCAAGTAGCTTCCTGGCAGGCTGAACGCTGTGGCTCACTGGCTCAATCAGAGGAAATTCACTACAGGGTGCTGGCCCCGGGACAAGAGTCTCTGGTTTCTCCAGGGGCTTTTAGTGATCCTTTCAAATCACCCCTATTGATCCCTAACTGCTCTGAGCAACAGATGGTCCTCAGTCTTCAGGGAGAACACTGAGCCTACTCCTCCATTGGTGCTAATGTACACACACACACACACACACACACACTTTTGTTTAAGTTGACATATCTAATCCATGTTCTGTTACAATGCCAAGTCAAATACTAAGTGAATGATACACAGAAATGTCCTAGTTCTGTTTTGTGTGTTGCGTTAGCAGCTGCATAAATGTTGCTTACAGTCTGATCTAAGACATAAACCAGGCCATTAATGAAGACTATCAAAGGGACGTTTCTGTAAAGCAAAAGTACAAATGGCCCACAATAGGAAATGCACTCAGTCACCAGTCAGTGCGTGTGCGATTGTCGACGCGGGGGGGGGGGGGGGGGGGGGGGGGGGGTGCGCAATTGGTTTGCACATTTTTAAAAGTGTTGGGGACAAAATTCAAATTAGAAATAGTATAAATAGTCCCCCCCGTAATCTACGCCTATGTATATATATATATATACGTATATATATTGTACAGTGTGGAGTGTGTGTGGATCTATTTCATTATATATTTCCTTGCATGTACATTATGGTAGGCTACGAATGATTATGCAATAACGAGACATGCTGTATATAAAATATATGTATGTAATTCTGGATTATAGAAATGTGTGTGTATAACATTGAGGTGTGTCGAGTGTCGTGTTGAAGAAGGATAGAGGTCTGTTTGTTTTTGACATAGGTCTATGTTATGCAAAATTCCTTTGACAATTTCCTAAGTGGAGTCACTTGATATTTGAAATATTTTCAGACACAAAAAAATCCGGTGGACATTCAATAAATTTGTCAATGTTGTATTTCATTAGTGGACATACCCAATTCATTTGCCTAGTGTACAGACATCCGTCTTCTTAAACCTGATTTGCTCCATTTGTGGATTGGGCTTACCTCTCCCTCTCCTCTCCTCCTCCTGTCTCCGCAGGGAGGAGATGATGTGTGACAGTTGATGGATGATTAGTGGAGCGCGCCACTCCAGGCCCTGTCTGTGTCCGTGCAGGCGAAACCCAAATGAAAACAAATACGACAACAGGGACCACCGAGAGCAGACAGACATGTTCCATGGGAGGATGGGGGAGGAGGGTGGGCAGCGTCTGCATGAAGATCAGCAGCTGAAGGTTGTACATCGTATGAGGCCGTCTGGGTGTTGGCGGGGGGAAGGGGGAGCGGGGGGTTACTGTTCGGTGTCAATGTGAAAAGGTTTACAAAATGTGCAGAATGTATGGTGTCTATATAATAATAATCAATATAATGTATATAATAATAGATATTTATCTATATAATGTTGATAATTATTTTGCTTTAAGTCTTAAAATGTAGGGATTATCTCAGTATCTTTCAGTAGGTGTTTTCTTATGTTTTTACAGACATTTTGTAAATGGGTGTCACTAGTGAATACAAGTTGATTGATACTCATTGGATCAATGATCTGGTTAAAGGCTTCCAGAGAGAAGTTATCTTTTGTGAAATAGGCCAATAACACATCTGTATAAAGGTGGATGTTCTGTGGAGAAGTGGAGAGAAAGAGGAGGCAAGGCTGGGAGGGAATGGCTTTTTAATGGCTTAATAGCTTGAGATTGAAGTTGAATTTAAAATGGGAGAAAAATGGAAATGTGAGATGTAAATGACTCCGGAGGGGATCGGTTATATGAAACACCACATAAAGCAGCAGACAGAGCAAAGAAGCAGACCCAGAGAGGAACAATACAGTGATGTGTTAGTTTGGCTCTACACAACTCATTATCCTTTTAACAGCGAGGGCTCATGCTATTTGATACCATCTCCAACCCCATTTCACTTTATTCCTTGTGATTCGATCAATATTGACAGAGCCAAAAATAATGAGGCTGATGTTGTCTCTTTAAAAGAACAAAACCTCATCTCAGGATCATTGTTGGTTATATGTATCTTTGTTTTTCCCTTGTGGTTGTTTGCTACACTGTGACAAGGCCATGTGTGCTGCTGTCTGATAATTAGCACTAATTAGTTAAGCTCTTATGGGACAAATGTTACATTAATTGACACAGTATGTTGTGTTAAGACCTCCTGTACTGCATTAATAGGCAAATAGCAAATATGCATAGCAGGTCATCCAAATCTGACCAATACATCAATCTGACAATTTTAAACCAACCACACATTACATGACATCCAGTTACCACTCTGCAGCCAGGATATCTGTAGCATCAATAATAACCACCCATGCCATGCCATGCTGGAAATAGGCCTATATGTCCCGGCACATTGAAATGCCTCTTGTTCATTTCTCTGCAATGTTATACTATGTCCTGTAACTTTTTTTAAAATTCTTAAATTAGATACGTTTAATTGGTTGCTATCCTTGCTGAAGTTTGTGTGTGTGTGTGTGTGTGTGTGTGTGTGTGTGTGTGTGTGTGTGTGTGTGTGTGTGTGTGTGTGTGTGGGTGTGTGTGGGTGTGTGTGTGTGTGTGTGTGTGTGTCATGTCTTGTAGGCCTACCATGGGCTCTGATCTGAACGCCTTTATAATAACAATAATGTCGGACCTGAAATCGTCCAAGGGGTTCCCACCTTTAACGATTCGTGATGGCGCAGTGTGTCGTTGTGTCCATTAATAAGGTGTGGTGGGGGGGGGGGTGTGTGTGGAGGGGGGGGGGGGGGGGGGGGGGGAGGGGTTGCCCACCTCAGTAGCTGCAAGGAGGATAATAAATGGATGGAGGGAGGGGGGGGGGGGGGGGTGATTGTTACCCCTTTCTAAAACGCAACTGCTGCTGCTGCTGCTGCTCTTAACGAGAGCCTGCAGGACAAAGGCGAGGCAGTGATGTCTGCTTTTCATTTCTCCGACATCACCGGCGAGATGGGATGAGAGCAGCAGGAGGTGAGGTAGAAACAAAAGATGCGGCGGTGAGGGAGAGGCTCGTCTCTGGATGCGACAGGGGGGGAGATCATTTGCGCACGCGCGTGCGCGGGAGGGGAGGCGGATCGACGCAGTTTTCACAGAGAGTGGGAGGCAGGGCCAGAAACAAAGATCAGTCAGCTGAGCTTGCCGTGAGGTCGGTGTCTCTCGTGTTGCTCTCCAACAGAAAACACGGCGTGGCCTCTCGGCGTCGAGCGAGCAGCATCACCTCGCCTGCTGCGCATGCGCAGCGCTCTCCGCGTCCTTTCTGTGCGAGCAGCATCATTCAGCGGTTCTTCGGGAGGACAGAGGCATCGCTACGCATCTCATAAAGGTAAACACACACATCTTACAAACAAATATATTTCCCCCCGTGTCGTTGCATATTCATTTGTTTCCTTTTGCTTTACGTTATAAATGGACGTTGTTGAGCTGTAAAGGTGAATTATTAGGTATTGACGCAAGTGTGCGTGGGACAGACCATGTTATCCGAAATACCAAAATACCAACCATCTCACAGAGATGTGCTCCTAGGTGTTTTATAAGGCTACTGTGAATGGGTGGTAGTATAAGCCTGTGTCTAAAATGTGACAAGAGAATTAAGCTTGGCTCCATCTCACTGTATGTAATGGATGTGGATCAGCTGATATACAGCCTATTATGGTACAGAGGTACACATGTTACACCTGCCAGGTTACACCACACCGGCCTGGGCATCCAGGACAAGTGTATGGGTTAGTTAATAGCCTAGGTAAGAAGAATAATAGCCTAGGCTTACGAGAAGGCTACTACTAATTTACTATCTTTCAATGTTTGCTTTCGTGTGCCCTATAGTCCATCTTTTGAATTTATTTGAACAAATAATAGGAAATTGGAAATAGGAAATTGTTGCCTTGAAGTCACCAATAAGTGCAGAAAAGATAAGGACTTGAAGAGGGGCTAGGAGGTCAGTGTGTTGCTGTGGGAGCCTCTACAATATGTGGCACCTGTGAAGTGTCCACACTTTGAGTGTGTCAAAGGGATGCAATGATTACACTCTCTGATACAAATACTCAATTGTTCGTCTGGTATTTGGCTGATAGTATGTCACTGCATCCTTACAATCCTGTTGGGCACATTTCCATTGTTTTCACTGTTATACATCCCATGGGCTTGCATCCTTTCCTATGGCTTGTACGGCCATCTGTCTGTCTATCGATCTGTCTATCTGGCTATCTTTCTGTCTGTGTGTCTGCCTGTCTGTCTGTCTGTCTGTCTGTCTGTCTGTCTGTCTGTCTGTCTGTCTGTATGTGTCTTTAATTATTCCTGGACTGAGAAGCATCTCGGCTGTAACAGAACCACCAAGGCCAATCCTTAAAAACCATCAGAGCTGTGTGTGTGTGTGAGTGAGTGTGTGTGTATTTGTTCCTTCAAAGAGTCCTTGTGCAGCCGTAA